>MU380152.1:190850-334348 GCA_022495085.1 Xylaria sp. FL1042
CATAATATTTTTTGTGGTTTGGTTTGTTTATTAATTTTAGGGTGTGCTCCTAATCTATTTTCTTTTACTATTTTCTAAAAAAAAAAAAAAAAAAAAAAAAAAAAAAAAAAAAAAAAAGAACGGCGCGGATAGAATGCGGTGCCAAGCTGGGGATTCTCAGGTTTTGCGATTAAGTAGCTGAGGAATGAATATGTTCGAGAGCCAATAAGATAAAAAGTAACAATCCCCCCCTCTTTGGGTCTCTTTTCCCAACATTGATTGCACTGGTGAAATGTAGAAAGGGAGAAAGTAAAGAATGGGCTTCAATGAGTCGCGAAGTATATGTCTACTATTGATATAGCGGTCCTACTACACTAGAACTAGACATAGCCTAGTTGTGCACTATTCCTATAACGACTGAGTCGGCTGGGACCATCGACGGTTCGAGGCCCTCGCTGCGTCATCTTGTCGTGTCCACTTGCTACTGCAAATAAGCCGAGTATAAACAAAAGAGAGCTGGCAGACCAGCTCTCAAATTGAGTCGTTCTGTCTACTCCCTTAGCATTGGACATCCATACTTCTTAGCGTAGTGGGTATATTCCTGGTCATCTTGTTCCGGGATGCGTATATGCTAAGGTAGTCAATCTCTCAAGGCATTGTTGCAGGAGTTGTGGTGATTTGCGTTATGCCGGTTCGCCCACTTCTCATCAGCCGAATCAAGACGCGTTTGCCTTAAATAAACAAGATAAAGACTCGTAGGGGGTTATTTATGGCTAAATGGCTAGCAACAGGTGTCGTTAATGCTTCCTCAACGACTATTCGATCATTATTACGAGGCAAAACAGCTAGATGACAAAAGCACGACACTCAACTAACAACGTTTGGAAGTGCGGCTACATCATGGCATAGTATGTAGACAGGTTAGCAATAGCGCCAAGGCTCATCGCCCTAAATTGTTCACAACACTGCCAACCATGACGGCTACCTCTCTGTCCCATCCGCCATTCCTCTCGGGATCGCCTTTAGATCCACGGCCTTTGGTCGGCGCCACGGTGCTAGGGGGTTGACTACCTCGAATAACACATTCTCGGATTGCCTCGCCCACGGCGTTTCGATTCGTCTTCAATGTCCTCGCGGATACGCCACCGCGGTTGATTATTTCCTGCACTCTTGTCGCAAGGCTGCCTGCCATAGACCTCCAGAAGTATGAAGCAAGCGAACCGGTTTCGAGGTATGTGAGAAGGGGTTGCAGGAGATTGCTCTTCTCTGATGTAGGTTTTTGCGTTGGGAAAAGCGGGTGCGGCGGCGCTTTCGCCGCGTCAAGTATGATTTCAAGAGCAACAATATTTTGGCATCGCGCCGAGACCTCAGCCAAGGTGCGGTCAAGTGATGGTAGTGTTGCTAGTGATCTCGCAAGCGAGGCTATGGAGCTTTGTAACGCATTGCGTAGGTATACTTCGAGAGCTTGTACTAGAAATTGGGGAGTCCATTTATCTGGTTTTACGCCAATAGTTGGTGAGATTAGATACAGCGCGACGGCTGCAGATATCGTTCGTGCTTTAGCTTCCTCACTTTGCGCAAACGTGGCTGTTCCGGAAGCAGAACCGATGGAGAATTCGCGGATAATTTGTTCCGAACTTGTCTTGATAGACTGCTCAACTGGCCCGGCGACATGGTTTTGGAGACTCCTTATCGTGTCAACCTTGTCCAACCCGTGGCCCTCTTCGCCAGGGCCGCTCTTCTCGGTGATTTCCCTCAGGGAGAGGATCGTATGCGCACATCGCACAAGAGCCCTGTGATCCTCCTTCTGACTGCTGCCGGCTCCGCTGCCGAGCTCGGCATGCTGGACCTCGAGCTGGCGGCCGAGCTGGAGGCACCGGCCGACGGCTCTACCGAGCTTCAAAGTCTCCCACAGCCTCGAGGCAACGAAGCGCACCTCGTCGGCCTCTGCATGCTTCTGGATGACTTCCTTCTCGAGCTGCTTGTAGCTCTCGTTCAAACTCTTGAATTGGCCGTCGAGCTCGGCTACTATGCGCTTGCTCGCATCTGTCTGCTCCTTGGTGTGAGTGAGCAGGGGTACAGCGGAACGGGTGGTGAGGAGGTGGATGTGCGAGTCAAGCTCCTGGGCGTCGAATAGGACCTTGGAGAGCGGCGTGGAGAGGTCGAGCGGAGTGTCGGTGGGATTGTTGGTGGCGAGCACGAGAGTGTTGGCGAAGGACGACGGTTTGAACCCCGGATCGAGAAACGCCTCATAGTCTATGTAGGATGCCTCTTCCTCTTCTTCCCCGTTGGCCGACATGGCGAACCAGATTAGAGCTAGAAGCCTGGAATGCGCAAATTGGGGGTGCACAGGTGTCAATTAACAGTTGACCACCCCGCTACCAACACACGCTACACCGTCTCAGCCACAGATACTTAGATGGGTGTAAATGTTTAGTGGAGCATCCAGCCACTACAAGTACCTAAGTAGGTAGCTCAGCAAGCACCTTACACGGTTTGCATAGGTACTACTAGGTAAGTAAGTAAGTAATTAACTTACACATACCTATCTCTCCTCATCAGACTTTTTATGATATAGTCACGACCTGAAATCAATACATGAAAAGAGAATCCAAACCCGTCTCGTTTCATTATATTAAGGTGATTATACGACCGAATATCATAATCTCATGTCAGAGCCATATTCCAAGTCCGTTTCCAATCCCCCCATATCCCCGAATAAATATACACTATGCCCTTCTAATAGTCGATAACGGGCACTTAGATTCCGTAGCTCTTGAATGAACCTCCATCCTGCTTGTTGTTGCCAGTGGCTCCGCCGACAGACTTGCCCACGCCGCCGACTGTGCCGCCGACTCCGTTGGCTACACCGCCAACTGTATTTCCGAGGCCTTCGGTTGTCTGTCCGACTGCGCTGCCGACGCCTCTTGTTGTAGAGTTGAGACCGTTGCCAAGACCCTGAGTAGTGTTGCCCAGGGCGCCTGTGACGCCGCCGAGGAGGCCACCTTGGCCCTTGGCTTGCTCGCCACCCGTCAGGACGTTGTCAAGTCCTCCGGTGAGGCCGCCGAGAAGTCCGCCGTTCTGGTTGTTGGACATTGTGGGTTTGTTTGTTTGTTTCGTTTGTGTTTTTGCAAATCCGCCTCGAGTTTACGGGCGGAGAAAGTGATTGTTTCTTTGCTTGAATATTCGTGTGGTTTGATTTGTTGGATGTTTTTGGTTGTAATAATCGAGCAGCACTTCTCGAGCAGAGTCTCGACTTATATCTTCGTCGATGGCCTCAAGATGCCACCGATCTCACCGATCTTACGAGCCACGCCTATGACGTAAAGCAGCCATGATATCATCTACAGTGGGCGCCACACAGGTATCACGGGGGGCATATCTCCCACTAATTGGTTCCAGGCTGTCGGTAGGTGGCTGTGGCTAGAAACCTGTTTCAAGGGCACTTCCCAGTACCAGGATCCCACGCGAGCCCACGTACGCAGAACAAGGACCCTAGATCACTGGCGAGACTGGCTTGCGGCTTAGGGGACCGTCACTACCGCCAGTTGGAGAAAGGCCCGCTGTAAACCGTTGAGCTACCTAGGTAGGGATTAGATCGGCGCTTGTAGATCTCGACCCTCTTAGCCCATTCAAGGCTCAGAGCCATACTCCTCTCTAACGTCATTCTTTGGGGAACACGAATTGAACAAATAGCAGTAGCAGGTTTCATCAGTTCGAAAACATCTTAGTAATTCATTAATGCCTACAATTAGAAGCATAATCTCTATTCAAACGACGTGAAAGCTGCCCAACAATCTCGAAGGGATCTCAAGAGATCCAGAGAAAGATGGATATTCTTCTTGAAGGTTGTGCCCGTGGCCGAAATTTCAGATTGAGTTTTGCTAGTTATAATATCATCTAAAATACTAGCTTCGCTATACTACTTAGTATGTAGTTTTACTCTGAATACTTCCAGAGATGGGGACCATATATACGACATCCCGGCTCTCGGCATGGAGATCAGTATCTGTGTTGTAACCGGTCGATTAATGTGCACCACAGCAACTACTGTGTGGAGCAGATAAGCAGCCATGGTCTGGAACAAAATCCAATTGGCTATTTGTGTATTTTGAAATTAGTTCTCACTAGGACTTGTGGTGTCGCGAGTAGGCGTTGCATTAGATGCTGTAGTAGGTCTACTAACTACCTACCGTCACCCCTATCTCAGATACTGTAGCCGTCTGAATCTGTTTGAAATAATATGCAATCGCCTATTAACCAGTAGCTTAAACTCTCTCCTTGCGCTATATTCTGAGCTGTAGATAATTATTCAATCCCACGGCAACGACTTTCGTGGATCAAGGAACCCGGCTTGGGCACGCCAGAGATTGTGTGGCAGCCGTTATGTACGATGACGATATAATCTTGGTTAGAAAGGAGCTAATACTGTGAAACAGCTCAATGACTATGCTGCCTCCGGCGCAACGTCAGCGCTGCAAAGTGGAGAGCAGGTCACGTAGCCCTCATCCCCTCCCCAGAAATGTACAATGTGTTTAGTCCATCAAGTGACCAAAGAAGAGAAAGCCGATATGAAATACACTTTACTCCAGTATCACTGTAGCCGCAATAAACTAAAAGTAGCTATAGGGGTCAACTTTAGTTAGGGAGAGTTGTATTGCCGCTATTCTAGTGTATACACAGATGCATCAGGTCGAGGAATCACGCTCATTGCTAGCAATTTTAACGTCATCTCAATGAATTAGTTTCTTTGCCACTATACTGTATAGATCCCTCGGACTAGAAGTCATCATGTTAAATATAACGTAATTAGTTGGAATAGGAGTCGGCCGTCGTTGTTTTCCTCTTAAATAGTTGTGCTCCAATTCACGGGATCGTAAGCGGTGCATGGTATTTTCTCCTAGAGTGAATGGATAACCTACGTAGTCACACACTAGATAGGTAGAAAGGTGTCAGTAGCCATATTGTGTGTATTGGTCAATTGGCCCCTAGCTCTCCCACCTCCAGTTGCCGGGGGTTGAAAATATAGATGAAGCTTAACAGCCTTGTCCCAGGGGTCACATTGTCCCTGATAAGCGAGCCCCTACTAAGTTTATTATTATCACCACCTAACACAGACTATTCTCCTGATACGGTCGTATGTCCCAATTCCCATGATTGGTTTTTTTTTTTTTTTTTTTTTTTTTTTTTTACATTGATCGCATCACCAGAACGCCAACTACGTAATTTCAGCCAGTGATATCCAACCACCTTCAATCAGCGCGTGACACCAGCCGCCTAGCCGTGAGGATTTCAGGTCGCCTCTAATGAATCTATCTTACTTAGATCAGGCAGCAACGAATTTATGCCTTATGTCTCGAAACCGTACAGACTCAGCATTCTATTTTAAACGCCCACGAATCTGAAGCCCTACGGTAAAACTTTCGTGTGAACGATTATAACTCTAGCGATGCGCCCGCGAACGATTCTATCATGGAAAAATGATACTAGGCTGGACATAGATTATACTCCGGGGATATTTAAACGACATATTCGTACCTTCTATCAGAAGGGCTGGATACAGGGCTTAGATAGATAGTCTCAATACAACAATGATATTCTATGACCGCACGGTCGATTGACTACTCGGGAGACTTCCTTACAGCCCTCTATAGACCTATGTCTATATCTGCAGCTTTACTTCGGTCTTCACCCTTTCGGAGTTCGCCTACAGGTTTCAATAAGATGCAGGTTAGCGAGGGCTAAATAGCCTCATTAAGGCACTACTCAACAACTCCGAGATATGTATTCAGCGCGTGTGGCGGGATCTTGCTTATTACTTCCGTACAATACGTCCCGTCGTGGCTGCTGATCTTATGGCAATCTAGGGATGTTGAGGAGATAGATCATGTTGAGTCTAATATGAGGTCTATACAATCTCAGGGGAGGGAGGTTAGATATGGTGTCGTGATGGTTTTCAAGCCACGGCTAGATATGAGGTTGAAATTTTGAACATTCCAAGCTAGATATGATAGTGACCGTAATCGTCTTATAATATTGAAAGAAGTGTAAATCAGACACCGGGTATAAATGTAATACTTAACTTTCATAGTAGAAAGTCGTAATATTCACGCAGGGAAACCCCTTAAATGGGTTTGTTGTACTCGTGCATCCACGACTGAGACCAGAGAATAACCAAGATAAAATATTAAAGCAAATAGGTAGTTTTTGTAGCCGTCCAAACATAAGGTGCCTAGGTAAAAAAGGACTTGGAGGTTCTTATGAAGGAGTCTCCAATGGATACCCTGATGGTGAGCAACACGCAGACATAGATGGAGGTCACGTAGTTGAACCTAGCAAATGAGTCCAAGGCGGACTCCACAATCAGGTAGGTATATAATAATATGTCGCCTATGGTAACAAAGGCTTCGAAATCGCCAAACGTTATCTCCTCCAGAGTTGTGAAATTTAGTCTCACTCAAGTGAATGACGCGACTCTAATTGATCGAGTCATAGGTTTCTAGGGCATGGTACTCGCGTCATAACCGCCAGACTAGGGTCGAACACTGTCATATTCAGCTACTGTTTAAAAAGACTCCCTTACAAGCGCATAAATACAACTCTGTCTCTATAATGTGCGCCTCCAACCATGTAGTTCTAGTATAGAAAATAATCGCATAGCACAATGCTCGGCCTGCTCTAAAGTTATTACACGTAATGATGTTAAGCCCAGATTTTTACTCCTTCCATGTGACGATATTTAAAGGGCAGACTTCCTGGGCAGTAGGGATACATAAGTCTATGTCAACAGAGGAGTCCTCCCGACCGAAATCTTGCCATACACGTAGACGTATATCAACCTGAACAGAGCTGTACTAAGATGCCAATAGGACGGCCATCGCAAGTGCCAGTTCTCTATTAACCGTTTATAAACTATTAAATAGCAATTATATGATGTCGGGGTTGCCCCTAAAGTGATTATCTAACGCATAGAATTCCGAGCGGTGAATACTCTCACCGAGGAAAAAAAAAACAGTTTAAGGGCTATCATACGTCACATATATCAAACAAGCCAATTAGACAATAGCATCCGATAGTCTAAACAACAGAGAAACCTACCGAATACGATTCTCCTGTTAATCTAATAACGTTCTAAGGGGCGTAATGAGGTTATAGAATCACGACATCTCACCACGCATAAACGAGGACAGAGTGACATTAGATTGCGTATTGTAAAGTCATTTGAAGGCGAACAGCTCATTTCTAGGCCTCCATTGCAACCTTGCGTCCCTGTATCCAAGTCTCTCGCCTACCTTGCTTCTCAGCTCTGACCATTGGAGATTCCAGCATTGACAATCTAAGGCTCTAAGGCGATAATACAACCATAAATCCTCCAGAACGACTTGAGCCAACACCTAGAGGCCACGCAAAAGACGAAAATATTGCCGCCAACTCATTCATAAACTTCGATTTGTTCAGGGGCTGCTACCAGGCGCGGCAAAGCGATGATAGCGAAGAAGTACTCTTTACATTCCATCCGCAAGCATAGCGTCGACCATCTGTACATGTCTGTTCCCGTTGGTCTCGCTCCACTCGGACTCATAGTTGAGGCCGTAAGGCCAAAAGTGGCCGCCACCGCAGTTGATCTTGGCACTGGCACCGTCCCAGGACCGGAGCAGTGGCGTGGCCGTCGGCCAGTTATTAGCAGCGCAATTCGCATCGAAGGCGGCAGTCTGTCCTACCCCGAGCGTATGTGCAATCTCGTGCATCGCGGTGCGTTCCGTCATGTACGCCCGATCCGACCCGAACCGGAGGTCCCCGTTGTAGCTCGCCTCGGCCGTCGGCACCCCCGGGCTGTAGTATACCCGCACGGTCTTCGAGGCGTCTGTGAATCGCGAATAGCGCGCCACTGCTAGCCTCATGGCGGCCTCGATTCGTTGGTACGCGTCGGACTGGTCCGCTGTGGGATTCGCGGCCTTTTCTAGGGACCAGCTGATCGCTGCCGAGGCAGCGGAGGCATATGCCACTACGGCAGCAATGATTGAAGAACGCATTGCGGTAAGGGGCACTGAGATAGAAGCACTACTTATGGATAACCGATATCCCTGATCCCGATTACTTGTAAACCCGCGGTTTGGGCTATTATATTATTTTTAATGCGTACTGTATGGGATACAAGTTGCGCGCAGAGTTCAGTTGCGTGGTCGAATAAATATACGCCGGGACTATTTCAGCATCTACATCGCCTGATTGCCTACACATTCTTGTGTGCGAGACGGTTTCTGTACACGGATATAATGCCACGGCTGTGTGTGATCGTTGGCAATTAGCATGAAACGGACTATATATTGATGTACGATCCGGCCCTTAATTAGCCTCCAATCACCCACCGAAGCTGCCATATCGGAAATGAATAAACTCTGACAAGCCTTGCGATAAATTAGTCCAAGAAATGTGCCAAGTTACAATATTGGAAGGACAGGTCTGGGTAAAAGAAACCACTTAGAGGGGTATTCAATAGCCAAGGAATAGCTGTCGTGACGCCAAGTCCAATGTTGGGGAAAAGTATGTGGCGGTTAATGCTCTTAAGACTATACCAAAACGGATCGGATGTATTTCCAGCGCGGGCTACATCTGGCCTGTGTAACTGGAAGAGATGAATGCTCCTCGTATCAATCTACATGTTCCGTACCTTATTCTTGAACACTGTCAGAATCGCTCAACATCGCTATTACTATAAAGATCAGATTACTTATTTAAAACATGACAATCCCCCTCCCTGACGGCCCGTTCCTCTCAGTTCTATTAAATACGGTAGAGCGCGATAAAGTAGGAATGCACCATCGACCTCAATATCGAGGGGGGGAGTGTGTGAGTTGGAGGGAGGATTGAGATGTTCCAAGATCCATCGTCGAGGGGGGTAATGCTCTAAAATATCTGAGCAGCCCACGAAGAGCTACAGCCGGATTTGAGCCTGTCTGCATGACAACCCGAAGTTCGTGAAAGAGAACTTCGTATGTCCTCGCAAGGGGAAGACGCGTTACTATTCTTGTGTTTTGCCCCTGGGTCGAAGCATACTCAACATACTTGTCAATGCGGCCTTCCACGAAAGGCGAAAAAGAAACATCGTCCTGCAAACTCCATAGGTGGTACGCAACCAATGAAACAAGTAAAACAACGGAAAACGTTTCTTGTTTCCAGAGCACTGGTATCGGGTATCCTCGGTGTAGAAACTAATGCCCAGGTCACCGACGCATACGGTTGTATCACGGTAGGGATATATCGGGCTTGACCATCGATTGATTTCCTGTTATCAGGGAGTTCTTCTGTCAAAATGCTGGCATTCTTGGCGCCAAGACTTGGCGACGGTAGCGGCGCATGTTCAACGGTTCGGTGCTCGACCCATACCAGCTAGATGTCACCGACTCGACACCGGCTGATACATGATAGGTCAGAATATCCGCGCGTACTGTCCACTATCATGAAGCCCAAGACAGGGGCAAACATTGTATTCATTTACTCTGAAATATCAATGGACGACGCGTGCAGGTCGTCAGCTGACCACATGCTTAGCTGGGTACTCAAGTCTAGCGGATTAGGCTGTAGCTTTGGGATCGTCGCTGGATCCAGAGACCCGGGATGCGATACTGTTGGGTCACAGACAGCACACACCCTGTAAATGGCGGACACAGCAGATATGCATGCAAGTGCCGTCTGTGACCTTCCGGACATCGTTACATTGAGCACTATGGTATGTTGGCACACCGCTCTCGAGCGTCACATCGTAAATGAACGGTGAAGAATCGACTGAGCATTGGAAGTCCAATGAGGAGTTGTTTGTACCCGGACTCTACCCGGGTCCTAGGTTACGTACAGTTCATCACAGCTGACGGGTTAGTGGTTGGACTTATCCGAGGTCGGCAGGAGTTTTGAGAGCGGGGGCACCTGAAAGGGGTGAATGATCATCATATACCATGTGAACAGAGTACTAACCTACGTACATATGTCTTCGAGCCCAGTGCTGCTCAGCACGTAAACAACCCGTGCTTACAGAAGTAGTTAGACAGTGTATGAAACTGGGGCATAAGCAGCCCAAGCCGGGGTCTGGATAGCAGCTTCAAGACCCTCAGTGTGGGGTTATTTCGTCCTGATCTTGTAGCGTGCTCTAACTTTATTCCTCTTTGCTTCTGGGAATCTTCCTGCAAAGGGGAATGCTCCCGACGCAACACGGCGAATAGAACGCGAGATTGGAATCTAAGAGAGGAAGGCCAGAGCTTGAAGCGGCAATGTAGTATGTCTCTACAGTAAACATAATGGCATGCAATGACGCAATGACGCCTCCTTCAATGATGAAGCTTACCGGCGCAAGGGCACTATTTTACAGTATGCCTTCGTTTGCGAGAAGAATTTGTTGGGCAAGTGGAAGTTGATGGGTATCACTACGACTATCATTAGTAAGTACGATACTATATACGATTAGCTAATAGACTAAACATTACTGTCGAACCGCGGCGCCAATCGAGTGGAAATAGCTACATTTCGATTGCATATCGTCGTCAACAACCTCCATCTTGGTCGTCCCTCCCGTCTCAAACAGCAAACGATCCTGTTTGCTGTCCTTCCAGACATCCCAATGCGCCGAGCCGTTTAGTCTATATTTATTCGGATCGAATGAGCGAATGAAGCTCGTCCAGTATGCCTGGATGATGGGGACCACCGCCGCATTCACGCCGCCCGGGAAATAGCTCGCCGGCGCGCTTGGCACGTTATCAGGACCGAAAATGGCGTTCACCTCGACTGTGTGTGGCACCCCCAGGCCCTGCGCCACCTGGCTTGGGTCCTCTACGTTGTACCGATAGCTGTAGGACTTCGACACGTCGAACTTGGTCATGACCGATGAGATGAAAAGCCCCGGACACGTGTACCGCATATCTCCGTAGGCAGCGGAGACTTGTTGCCAGTAGCAGCCGGAGCTCGGACAGCTTGCGTTGTCCTCATTGGGGTACAGAGAGTTGATTTCGCCGAGTTGCTCTAGCGTTAGGTACGGGAACTGCGATTTCAGGAACGCATCACTGGCTCCTATCGTCGATGCAGTTTGCGGTGTGAAGACTAAGAATCGAGGTATTAGAACTTATTTCTCATGTTCAAAGTATTCATTATTAAAAATTTGGGGGTGTATGGAGGTAAGGACTTCATCAAAGTGGGAAGCTAAAGGCTTAGGGACACATACTGGTGCCTTCATTCGTGTCATCGCCCACAATGATGGGTATCTTAACGAAATTCCCGTCTGCGAATGCATCGTACGTTAGGTTTTGAATGAAGTCGCCGTCTATCACTGGGTTCCATGGGTATAGGGGTGAAGATGGGGCACCAGGGTAGGCGCTCCCCTTATTCACGGCTTGAAGCTCAGCCGCCGTCTTAGAGCGCATGCATGCGAGCGAATCGTTTCCGGCACATCCGGCCGCGAGAGCAAAGTTATCATATTGGTACTGCGACTCTTCGACGGTTAGTACCGTAGCGAAAGAAACTGACTCGGCAGCGGCAGCATGGAAGAGATCCGTGTGCTTTCCGCCGTATGCTGCCATCTGAAGACTGACGCTCGCCGCGCCGGCCGAGTCACCGCCGATCACGACGTGGCTAGGGTCACCGCCAAAGTACGATATATACTTATGCACCCATTCAAGAGCCTTCCTCTGGTCGAGCAGCCCATTATTCGGCGTGATCTCATCTCCGTTGGTAATAAACCCGTATGGCCCGACACGGTAGTTGAACGTCACAACAATGATATTATATCCACTAGCCGTAATAAGGCCATTTCCCTTGAAGTTGGGATTGCTAAGTGAATTGAATCCTCCTCCTTGTATGAAGAAAAACACGGGAAGCTTTGAGTGGCTTGTCACGTTGGCTGGTGTATATATGTCGAGGAATAGGCAGTCTTCGGAAGTACTGGTGTCCGTTGGGCTCCCACCTGTTGCGAGACAGATCTTACCATGCTACGAAGCAGAGCCATTAGCAAAGTCTTCCGATCTTGATGCTCATAGGTGGACTGTATCTCTATCTCTACTTACTGTATTGTTTGGCAGCTGTAAGCCTTCTGAACAAGCCGGGTCGGTTGGTGGCATGAATCTTAAGTCGCCAACCGGTGGCGCTGCGTAGCGGATACCCAGCCATTGTGCAATTCCGTCAGAAGCAACACCAGTGTACGTATTGCAACTCGTGTTTACGGTCAAGCTCCCAGCCGTTGTAGGAGAGATGAGCTGGCAAAGAGCCGTTATAGCGAGCCATCGCGCTGCTCGATTCGTCATGATAGCCAAGAGATCCTAAAGTCTGAAGAGATAGCTGTTCTGTGTGATGATTGCCTATCCTTCATCACCAGTTATTCCGTGTTGATATGATGATCTTCATATATACGAGGATAATATCATCGTGATTGAGTTGGAATAACAGAGATGCGAGGCAGGTGCCCAACCGAAGCTGGGACCTGATGATCGTCTGCTTCACTATTCACTATGTTTTTCGCTTTATGTTTAAGACCCCATTTCCTCCTGCCGATACTGCGTGATGAGTTCACCGGGCTTCCGTCCACATGGCGTCCTCGCGCCGCGCATCTTCATCTCCACAACACGTCGTATTTATTCTCCAACACGTGTCAACGGAAGTGTTGCCTTAAGCTGCTGCGACACTGCGCAGGGTATGTTTAATGTAAGGTACATGACGAATGCCGAAGCGTTTGGCCATTGCATTATGCATTTGCTTTTGCTCCCATAGCCTAGGGTGGAACGGCTCGATTGTAGTGGGGGGTCGGAATGAATTTTGATTCGGGGACACAGTGGACCAGGCCTCCTGGATATAGCAGTTGGTAAGGATCCCCGTGCTCAGTTTCCTGGACGAGAGTTGGGGTATGTAACATCGAAATCGGCCGCATAGACATCGTGAGGAGAATGTCGTGAGCACTGACCTCGGTCTCGACCATGACGCGTTTGTCAGGTGACCATCTAAGAGAAATTGATAAGGATCAATTGACCATGTTAACTGCCTTCTACTATGGAAATGACACCTTTTGGTGATGGTTCATCACGATATGTCCCCGCAGAGTTTCAACCCTTTTCCGGCTGACGCGTGTTAGATCGGAGCTTACATGGCTCACATCTTTAAACATCTCATCCAACTTGACACTTTTCTCCACCATAGTTGATGTAAAGGTAGATTTTGGCACGCTTATTTCCTCTAGCCATGAGCGAAAATAGGGTTCATGTGAGGGTTTATCTCATATGATTAGTGTTAGACTTCCTTACTAAACGCATGTAGTCTGCTGTCATGACCAGCCCTGTCAAACTTAATCACGCGTAAGGCCATAAATATGTCAGTTGTTAATCATGCCTGCTCATTTGATTCTCATTCTCTCCCATTGCCACTAAGTTACCTAGAACTCAATTCTGTCATGACAACCCACTCTGTTGCTCCTTATCGAAGCCCATTATTCACATCATATGACGGAGCGTCATTCATAGACGTCTGGCCCTTGATCTCAGGGCGCGCCTTGGGAACAAGCTACTCAATGCTGCCCATCATTCATAACTTCAATTTGAGTTGTATTTTTACTTTCAGTGAGATATAACAAAGCAATATGCGCTGTGGTAAATTTAGAGATGAGATAGTACTAGTAAGAAGCATTATTACAGCCCGGTTGCAACACCTAAAATACTATGAAGAAGGTCTGCGTAACACAAATGCATTCACCGAAAGATAGTTTTAGTGTTAGATGAGTGACTCACCCCACAGACTTTGAGCACAATAATGGAACCAAGGGTACCAGGGTGGGATTTCAGGGTATGTTATAAGTATACGCTGTTACATACTGGCGAGCTCTGCTTTTGCAAGATGAAGTACCCTCTTTGCTCTCTTCTGTCACATGATGCCGGGTGCATCCTATTTTCAGGTCAAGCCAAATAATATACGGCGCATCGTTTTCAGCCACAAGTAATGTATCAGCCACTAAGAAGCAATTGCGGCTCTTTGGTAATTATCCCCCTTTTAGTCGGGTGGCATCACGGCTAGGTAATTCTAGGTAGATTGACCTAATCGATTAACATCGGGTTCTCCTAATTCCATATCCTAAGTTATGATACATGATGCGATAAAAACTGTTGGGCGTGTAGGGTGAATCATCTATATTACGCTTAAGATATAGTCTTCACATCAGTTGGCTAACGGCAATTGCTTCACTAGCTGGAAGTAAAGCTATAAAAAGATTCAAAAGTTCCGTGAGCGTGCTACTTCTGATCTTTCTACACATAGAGCACTACCTCTTTATCGGCGAATGACGACTAGGAAATACCATACTCTACCATGGGCGCACATAAATATAAAAGCAATACACAGAGATAGCAATCCATCCAACTGTATATTCTAGTAGGAAGTCTAACACCGTATATTTACTTATTTACTTGTTTCTTCATATCCAAATTGCACCATGATACCATTTCATCGCTCGTAAAAAACATCAATTTCATAGGTCGCTCTGCTTACGAAAAAGAACCCTGGATGACGCAGAAGCTGGAGGTGATGTTCTTGTTCTTGGCCTTGACCTCCTGGTTGACGGGGTCTTCGTGGGCGAAGTAGTTGGCATCCCTAGAAAGAAACAATAAGCCTTCCTGTATGTGAGTTGCGGGGGAAGCCTCTGTAACTCACTCCTCGTTTTGGAACGTGATAGATGCGTAGACAGTCCAGTTAGCGCCGCTGGAGGTGTCCTTGAGCACCTTTACCTTGGCGGCATGGACGGCAACGATGTAAGGAGCGCCGTTCTATGAAATCAGAAACCGTCAGCCTTCGTCTAAATACATAGTATTGTATAGCAAATATCATGAAGCGGGGTAAGGTTGAGGTCTGTCGAGGAGCATACCTTGGTGCAGGTGCCCTTGAAGCCGTTGAAGGTGTTGACAGCATTGTCCTGAGCAGCCTCGTCGGCGATGGCGAAAGTGAAGATGCGAGTGAGCGTCATTTTGGGTGAAGAGTTGGAATCGGCGAAATACTGCTGCTAAATGTGTGAAGAGTGGTGAGCTTGTGAGATGGAATGGTCCTCTTCTGTTTCTTTACCTGCTTGAACAACAGGTTTATATAGACCGACGGGTTGTACAGGAAGGATTGATCGTCATGCTATCGACACCGCCATTTGTCACAGCTGGCAACTATGCATGAAGTCCTCTAGGGTCGGACGAGTTGCACCTATGGGCTTATTCCAAAACAGCATCACATGCATGATGGTGTCCAAAACGCTGAGGGTAAGTCAGCATTAGGATGGAGACGAACCAAGGAACGCGGCTAGAGCCTAGTGTTGACAAGGTCATGAACACATCTAAGCTGGGAGGCCCTTTGAACGGTACCTACATACATGTACTAAATCAACTGTTACCCGTACACTAAACGCAGCGTTAAGATCAAAGTGAGTAGTTAGCCTGATTTGGCAACTGCCTGTTCTACGTAGTCCCGCCTCCAGATCAATAGGTAGTTAAGCATGAGAAAGCATCCTTTCTGGAACGCATTACGCCGTGTTACTAGTCTTCGTCAGAATTTAGAATAGTTTTCGTAATCGCGCTTGGATGGAGTTTTAGTAGGATCCTAACTGACAACGTGTTTCAAGCAGAGCCAGTGTGGTATGTACGTAAGAAACTTAACATTATCTAGAGCACACAGTGTGTAGTCAGCACAACATCGAAATTAGTCCCTGGTATTTTAGTACCCCCAAATCTATCATTAGCACGACATTACTGCGAAACACTCAAGATCCACAGCTGACAAAAGTGAGGGGCCGATGAAGAGTGGGAGCAATCCAAAGGGAGCAATCCAAAGCGGGTTGGGTACGGCACTTATTAGGACAAAGAGGGGTAGAAAGGTGGTCCATAAGCGTGCAGTAAGCTTGCCGGCCCAGAGACCCTTACTGGTAAAACGAAGGATCATGGTAAGATTAATGCGCCGGCGCATAAACAACCAAGGACGACTAGGGCCAACTTGGTGCAGGGAACAACAGCCCTATAAAAGAAACACGGAAAGAATGACAACATCGAGTATTATAGGATCGATAACATTTTGGAATTCATTCTGTGTTGGCCAATTCTAGCGAATTTATGCGCCCTACATATTTCCGAATCTTCCATTGAAGATCTAGCGACCTCTCTTCGGATATTTTGTTCATCATATCACTGGGCTAATCGGCGCTTAATTACAAGATCAGCAGTGTTGCTATTACATCGTGTATAGTCACAAAGGCCATATTTAGTTAAGTAAAGACTTTCTACACTTAGCTACCCAATCGAATAAGAACCAACAACGAACTTGAAATAGATGGTGCCATGAAAATGAATAGATTTATAACATTGGGCGTGTGGTGCAAAGTTAGACGTGCGCTGACCAGCAATGGGACTGTGGCACAGGCTATACCCATTTTTGAATATAGCAGTCACGCGATGCACACTTTGCTCAGTCGCCTCAATCCCCAAAGTAGATCAAACCCGATATGTCTTCTAACTCATTGAGGCCAACACGTCCTACCGAAGGCGCCGTGCTGCCTACCCTTAGACCCTCCTACAGTGAGAAATACAGCAGTGTTTGCTTCGCTTCGGATCAGATCCCGCTAGAACATTCTCTCCAGTTGTATTAATCGCTGATGTTGCTTTTAGCTGCTAGGCACAAGATCACACGCGAAGATGCTGTAACCCTAGTAACTGCAACGAAACTACGTGTGCGAGAAACACCACGGAGTATGTGTAAGAAGTAGACTTCTCTGCGAACCGTGACATGTATATATCTGATAACATACTCTCCAAAGCCCCGAGATCTCTGGTAGATCGAATGAGACGAGATGAGTGGCCTAAGGGAGAAGGTACTGCGCGGCGAAAGCGGCTCACCTGAGTTTGAGCGAGTCCTTTTATACTGTAAGATGCTCCGTCTAACACCATTGGGCGCATCGCACGGGCGAATATCCCATGCCGACTAGCATCAAAGCGTGAGATCCAAGCAGGTCAATTTATCCGAGAGTCGAGTGTGAGAAACAGAAGTTTGTATAGGGCTAATTCATTAGTCGTAGATGGTAAGACTCTTGAAGCGCCTACATTGTATTCTAATAGGGACCGGTGGCGGGGTGTGAAATATGACGAATGCGTACCAAGATGGCATACATCTATGTCGGTAGGAAATGAAATCGTAACGTCGATACCTGGACTTCGCGAGCGGCCGTCCATGAGAGTTCGGGTAACGGTGCTGTGAGATTCGTGTGGTCATTTCCCTGAACCAGCATCCCAAACATCAAAAGAAAGCGGATATCACAAGATAAACAGCGATCCCAGCGTCTGCCACTCCGCACTACATGACATGCTTACTAGGGCTGCGCAGGCGTCGAAACGGCACACACATAGCATGGTTGCTGTACATTTCAGTCGATATCCGGCGGCAACTCCGAGAGCCCTGGACTATACCCAAGATCCCGAAACCCCCGTAAGACTTGCTGCTGAAGAAGCAACCCATGAGCAAGCACTCTTTTCAGAGTGAGCTCCATGGATAGTCGTTCAACGACGAGCCACTTCGTCCGAGCCACGGTGAGCGCACGGCGAGTTCTCGCCATCTTCACCTGCTCCTCCTCATCTTTCACGTCGGCATCATCAACCCGCATGACCTGTCTCCGCAGGTCTTCCAGGAGCGCCGTGAGCCGTTGCCGGTTCGGATAATCTATCTTACGCCCGCCCCCGTAAGTCGCCGCGCGGCCTATAAACTGGCCTAACCTATGATACCAGCGCCCCTGTGCCCCGGGATCCGAGTCGAGCTGCCCGATGATGAAGGCCATCTTCCGCGCGATTTGGTAATCCAAGATCCAAACTCGGAACCCCATGAGCTCGCGGGTGATAATAGGGATGTTCGCAATGAGTTTGCGGCGGGTGTGGAGGGTCGAGAGCCTCTCTCTGAGTGGCATCCTTTTCATACTTGTGAAAACAGACGCGCGCATTCCGTTGAACCTCTTCATCCGGTTAGTTACAGCCTCTAAATGGTTTTCCAGAGCCTTCAACGTGGTTGGAATGAGAGAGGCTTGCTTAGAGAGCATTTTGAGAACCTGGTACAGCTCTGGTATTGCCGGTCGTGATTCTGCTCTGGTTGCTAA
The DNA here is from genome assembly GCA_022495085.1 of Xylaria sp. FL1042. Taxonomy (NCBI): domain Eukaryota; kingdom Fungi; phylum Ascomycota; class Sordariomycetes; order Xylariales; family Xylariaceae; genus Xylaria; species Xylaria sp. FL1042. The sequence continues at coordinate 208,957 of MU380152.1, forward strand.
AGGTGCACGGAGTACGGAGTAGGTATCAAGCAATTATTTACGGTGCACCGCCACCTAATTAGTCTTGAACAAGGCAAGCCACAAGTGGCTGTGCATATACTCATCAGCCCCTTTTACTATAGCTTCAAATTGTTGGCACGACAGTCTTGGAACATTTCAAAATCCAATCTGACCGCTATCCAATTTACAATACTCGCCATCACAAATATGAGACCGACATTCATTATTTCGGCCACACAGTCATTGGCCTCATAAACTCAGCAAAGTCCCTAACAGCAGTAACTCAACGCTTACCGATACTCTTGTCACGGATAATATCGTCCTTCGCTACTACGATGATCAGCTCAGTCTCCCGTGGGACGCTTTACTATCCCGTTTGTACGTAGCACTCTACTAACTATAGACATACATTAAGGAAGGAGTTTGTTCCGATACCTGTTCTCTGACTTGGCTACCAGCACGCGGGGGCCCAGGTTGGTTACCCCCGGGCTGGTCAGTGCCTGAGGTTGCATTCGAGTTTATACCTTAATTTCGCCTTCGCGTATTAGTCTTTTCACATTCTTAAGAATTTTTAGCCGCTCTTAAGCCGACTGGTTTGCAGGGGGCGGGTAGTACTTAGTCTACCGAACCTCATATATTTGCGCACCTGCTACCTAGGAAGCGGATGTCTTTTGGCAGGTTATTATACATTTTTGCGCTAAGCTGTGGCTGGTTCTAGAGCCGCGAGGCAATTAAATAGTGCACGATACGCCGGAATGCCTGTGCTGCCGTTAGCGCGCTTTTATGCGTGCTGTTCTTGCTGACATACTGGACGAGCTTCTGGATTATATTTAGCCGGTCGAACGTGCAAGCATATATCAGCGGCGTGCTATGTAAAAACCTTTTAATGTTCATAACCTTATAATTATCTACGGCTTCGGCCTTATATACCCTAAATCACACCAAACGCAAAGCTACCATAATTACTGACGGAACTAAACCTTTATTGCCATAAAACTATTTTTTTAAAAGAAATTCTTTAACTTGTGTCTTCACTAAGTGCCGGTCGTTGTAGCCTGACCAGTTCTACAGTGAAACCTTTTCAGAACCCCGAGGACACATCAAGTACCCACCACTTGACTCTTCTGGGCTCTAGTTATTAGCACGCTTTAGCATTGGATCCATGAGCCTGTTGAGAATTAGATCTAAACTACTTAAAATTTGGCTGGTAAGCGCTCTGGAGAGGCAATTGAAGTTTCGAATGATTTTATTAGAGCTATGTTAATAGTACTAGTGTGTGTTTTGAATATCGGGATTGGTTTAATAGTAGTGTTTTCACATTGGTTAACTACCTAGGTACCTAGCGAAAAGCGAGAGACTTGTCTTCGGAATCTCGAAGGTACCTGCAAGGATGAGGGCCTCCTGCACATACCTACGGGTTTGTTTGTGTTGATAGCTTTCCTCTTAGCAGACGTGGTGGCTAGTTAACTCGGGGGAGGTCTGTGCTGCCGGCATTGGTGAAGCTCCTATATTAAGTAGATACCTTGGTACCTACCGACTGTGTGGCTGAAAACTCGGCGTGTTGTGGCACAGGTAGGTAAGTACCTACCTAGGTACTTCTAGGAGGTCTCTACCTAAGTACTAAGGTACTTACCATTGGTAAGCTTCATCTTACCGACAACATCATTTTGTTCAGGTGCTCATGCGTGTTGCACTTTGATCATCCAATTTACCTTGTTTACAGAAATGGTCCTATAAAAATGGCCGTCCTCCGTTCCCTGATATTGCTCTCATTTTGGGCAATTCTGGGGGTTGCAGGGAGTCCTAGCGATGTGAAGCAGGTCGCCATCATTGGTTCGTATTTACTCATGTTTATGTTTCCCCGTGCAGACATTCTTACTTAATGCTGCGTACACACTGCGCTTTATTTATCAGTCTTCGCCACTTGGGCCATGCGTATTCTTTCGAACGAGACAAAAGATTCTACTTTCTTCTCAAGCGCCAGGCACTAATTGACCTGCGAGATAGGAGCCGGTGCTGCCGGGTCATCAGCCGCTTATCATCTGCGCAAGTTTGCCAATGAGTCGGGCATTGCCATCAACGTGACTGTCTTCGAGAAGACCGGTCGCATCGGCGGCCGTACTCTGACGGTCAACATTTACGACGACCCAATTGAACCCGTTGAGCTCGGCGCCTCTATCTTCGTAGATGTCAATTATATCCTGTCCAACGCTACGCGCGACTTCGGGCTCACGGTGAAAGATCCCGGCATCGAAGAAGGCGGTCTTCTGGGTATTTGGGACGGAGAGTCGTTCGTTTATACGCAAGACTCTAAGTCCTGGGACTGGGTTAATCTCGCCCGCCTGTTCTGGAAATACGGCACCGCGCCGTATTATACACACAAGCTAGTGCAGGGCACTATTGCCACGTTTTTGAAGCTGTATGAAGAGCCTTTCTTCCCGTTTCGGTCGTTGTCTACTAGAGCATTCCAGCTCGATCTTGTAAAGATCACCGGAATGACTGGGCAGCAGTTTCTAGCTGCCAATAAAGTGAGTCGAGACACTCGTTAGGACTTTTGATATCCCTGGGATACTGAATGCCTTTCGCAGCTTGACGGACCTTTTGCTCGCGATATCGTACAAGCCAGCACGCGTGTTAACTATGCGTCAAATCTGGAGTTTATCCATGGCTTAGGAGCTATGGTAGCTATGGCACCCGAAGGCGCAAAGGCCATTGAGGGCGGCAATTGGCAGATCTTTGCGAACATGGTAAAGGCATCAGGGGCGGACCTACACTTGAATGCAGCAGTGACGGATATTGCATTCAATTCTGATCAGAAATACAAGGTTACGACAGCTCTTGAATCGGGCGATGGGGTCTCGAAAGAAGCCAAATCGCATGCCGTCGCTTTCGATGACGTTATTATTGCAGCACCCTTCCAATTTGCCAACATCACTACGGACGGGAACCTCATCCAACACCCTATTGATACCATCCCATACGCGACGCTCCACGTGACTTTGTTTGCATCACCTTACAAGTTTAGCCCTGCTTTTTTCAAAATGCCACCAGCCTCTGATGTCCCCGTCTCTGTACTCACGACTTTGGGCATAGACGAAGAGGCACAACCTGGAAAGTCTGGCGCGGGTAAGGCCGGGTTCTACTCAGTAACCTTGCAGCGCATCGTCATGAACCCACGCACACATAACCCCGAGTACGTGTATAAGATCTTCTCGCCAGAGGCGGTCACACAGAATTTCTTATCTGAATTACTTGGGGTCGAAATTCCAGAATCATTTACACAAGACAGCGATGATAATCAAAGCAGTGCAGCAGACAACGCCGTTGTCAAACCCATCTCATGGCTTCATGCCACTGTGTTCCATCCCTACCCGCAGAAGTACCCACGCGTCACATTCCAGGATCCTATCTTAGGAAATGGACTATACTATACATCAGGAATCGAGAGCTTCATATCTACTATGGAGACTAGCGCGCTAATGGGCATGAACGTTGCACGATTGATCGTTGATGATTATGCCGGTATTCCTCGCGTTAAGGACGAGAAGCTTGTACCCATACCCGCAATGCCACATTACGAAGACGACCAGCATGATGATTTGGCTCATCAGCAACAAAAAACAGCCGAAGACTACGGTCGACCTATTGAAGACATAAATGAGCTGTAACATGTAGGATATACTAAGTATCTCCTACGTTAGGAGTAACAATGCGAGAGAACCTCTTATTACAGAATGCTATAGATGAAGTGCCAGTCGGCTGTTGCCCATTTTCTAGTCTCCAGCTGATACCGGGGGCAAATGGGACATTCATAGTAAGTCAAGAACCTAGGCGTTACGGAAAGCTTGCAAATATGGATAGAGGAAGGTTCTTTTTATTTACTGTTTCGCTGCGAAGCAGTCAGTGCTTTGCCGCTTGGACGAGGTTGGACTACTATTCGAACTGCGGGTGCACTTGGCAGTCTTTGCACTCCAGAATCAATTGATTTAGGTTTCGATGATCACATTATGTCACAGGCCGAGACGGCTGATAGACTGGTTTACGAATCGTTATCGAAAAATAGGAATTTGATACCGACGTTAAAAATAATGGCCGTGTCTACAACTCAAAGCGTGCTCTTTACATACAACAGTCCAATACTATATAAGCCACTTAGACCACACTGTCGCCCCGAGCGCCAACCGTCGCATTTCCATTTTCCTGTTTCCTCCGCCTCGAGAACGAGAGCAGCGAGCCCCCAAACCTCGTCGACCCGCTTGATGACATGCTTGGGGTCCCTATCACCGTCTGCTTCTCTTCACCGCAACTCTTCCTGTCGCGTTCTTCGTGCCTCTCCCGTCTTTGGCGCTTAGCCTCAAATACCTGCTTCCTCTTGTCCATCTTCATCTCATTCACACTGGTACCCGTATCTTTGAATATCTGCTCGCTGTGCTTGCGCCCTAGGAAATACGAGTATATCCCCGTCTTGGTTACGAACCCGATCGTGAGCCGCGAATAGAAAGACCAGGTCCATGCTCGAATCCATGCGCTGAATGCGAATAACAGGCTGATAAATACGACGCCGGCGGAGATCGCGACTATTGCCCGGGAGCGGGAGGGGTTTATGATTAGCCGAGTGGCATATGCATAGATGGATTGAGGTGCTTTGATCTTACAGATGTAGAGGAATTGGTGCTTCAGCCTCCATTTGTTGCCGCCGAATTCCTGGTTGTTCATCCCGAAAACGCTTGTGAGGAATGACAGTGGCAGCTGTAGACGTAGACGTATCTGTTAGATTCGGACTGGAGGGGTAGTGAGCGAGTAAGAGTACTGACGAAAACGATAGTCGCAAGCGTGAATACCATGATTGACCGGCCTCTGAAGAAAGCGCGAGTTAGAAATCTTTGTTTCTTCTAATAATCTTCTTTTTCTTTTTCTTTTTTTCTTCTCCTTCTATACTTTCTATGTTGGGAATAACTTACTGCTTGATGGTTTCATCCGACTGTCTAACAGCTTGCCACGCTTGAACAACGCTCGCTTGTTGTTGTTTCATGGTGAGTAGATGCAAGACCTAAGATAATACAGTTAGTCCATGCCTCTCGTCCATCCGTAAGTAGTCTTAGAAGACATCATCATTACATCATCTGCAGTGTTCTTCGCACTTTTACGCAAAACATCAAGATCTTTGACGTGGCTATCCACTCGCTCCTGGATCTCTTCGGCTCTGAGTTTAAAGGATTGGTAGTCCGCTTGATCATCTGGTAGCTTGGGCTCTTTTGAAGGTTGAGGATCAAAATCCTTGGAAAACTTATTATTCGGATTCAGGATTTTCTCGGCTTGCGCAATGAAGCTTTTAACAATATCCTTGTGGATGTTGGTGATGTGCAGCATGATATCCAGCTCCTCGATGATATCTTCAATCTCTCGCTCGAGCTTCCCCTCAGGCTTGATATCGAGTAGTGGTATGTGAAGTCCGCTGGTGTCCGTATACCCCTTTGATCGGAATATCTTCCTGGCATCGTCCGTCCAACGCCAGAGTCGAGTGAACGCCGTAGTCTGCGCATGCATCTAAATTTACGTAGTTAGTGGCCATCTGGAATGTAGAGTTGATGTGCGTATACTAACAATATTGCCAATCGCCTTGGAGAACTCATCTATAACTTGTGGTTGTCGATCTAGCAACCTGGTACGGTCAAAAAACGTCTTTGTACATTCGTCGAGGACGATGAGGGCTAGTTCGAACACCGTCCGTGGTTGATTAGAACCCAGACTCTCAAGACTGGTTCTTATTGACTTGTGAACTCCCGAGAAATCTTGTTTATTTGCACCGTATCGCTTGGGGAAGCATGTAATCAAAGTCTGGCGATCTAAGATCCACATCCAAAGTTGATCAACCATGATAACTCGAGATACCTTTTTCATGTTATCCCTGCAGATGTCACAGGATCTATTATCCAACCCCTTGTGGTCTGGCCATTCTTTGCGTTTATGGTCATAGCAATGGAGATTGTCCTGGGTTACCGTCGTGCCTCGATAGACGACCTGATCCCTATCCCGCTTTTTCGTCGAGTTAAGAGTCCAATAAAACGCTTGATCAAGAGTCCTGCGGGGATGGATAGGGGGGTCCCGAGGGAGATACTTGCGTAGAAGCATTCTGTCTCTGTAGGTTGTCATCCCTTCGTACAAGCGAGCGGCAGCAAGGAGGTAGCATCCCAAAGCATTTTCGCATTGGAAAACACCATCGTTAGACGGATTGTGCCCTTTTCTGCGGAATATTCTTTGCAATGTATTACGCACTCCTCTGCGCCGTTTACTGTCCGCTTTTTCGTTCGCATTTTCGTTTGCTTTTCTAGATTCCTGGACAACATCTTCGAACTCTTCCATTTGCTTCTCTAATGTTGTTTCCCTAGTTCGGTGAATTGATCCCCGCCCATTTGGCGCAGCTGTGAGCAGCTTTTCCCTTTCGGCTCTACGCCTCTCTTTTGCTTTAACTTCTTCCTCTCTCATGCCTCTGGCTGTATGTATGACAATTTCATCAATTTCGTCAGAAAATTGCTGGCGTCTCACGGAAGTATCCCAGTGAAGATAAGGCATCTACAAGCACGGCCCTAATTAGCCTGTTTGTACAATAGTCGTATAGTAAAAGACAATAAGTTGCACCTACGAAGAGCACGATATTGTCCCGCTTCAAATTAGATTTCTTTTCATCTAATGTTGCACAATGTGTCAGCCATTTGCCCCGAATTTGGTAGTATGTGTGCACAACTTACACCACGAGACTGTCTCGCACATTGGAGACATGTATCTCGCATGCGGCGGCGAATTTGCATCTCCGTGTAATTGTCCGCGCCAGTAACGTTCTTGAAGAATCATGTAGGTATTATTCCTTTCGGGTCGCCCCATCTGTCGCTGGATTGCAATCAAATCGGGCTTCTCGTCGCCATAATACCTCGCTATAACTTCCTAGAACATGTTAGGGAGATGAGTTTCTAACATATTAACATCTCCACTCACTTCAGCCCACTAATAGCAGCATCCGTCAGCTATTTATACCTTGAATAACGTAGTTTAGGATATTGACGGAGTACTCACAATCATATTGTTTGAGGGAATATGAAAGTATCTGATGTGGTTACTTTCTAGACTGGGCATCTTATCTTTCAGAAGTCCTTCAATGGTCATTTTCTGGTTTGGAAATTTCCCACGAACATGCTCCTCGACAGTCGTAAATCCCTCATGATCCTTGAAATGAATAACGGGTACAGAGATATCCCTCTCAGGTGCGTAGGTTGCATTAGAATGAATGAACTCAGGTCCTGGTACAGTGTTGTCCTTGCCAAGCTCATTGCGCCATTCTTTAACTTTATCGATGTTCTTTGTGAATTTTTCCGACTCTTTCCATACCTTGTAGCTCTCCACTACCTCACTAACAAGTTTCTTATCATGCTCATCATTAGAGAGCGTGTAACGTAGGAAAAGAATGCGCCTCATCTCATTCTCGATGGTGGATTGCCAGCTTTTTTTCATGTTTTCGACAGTTTTCTTAGCGTCTTCGATTTTCTTGAGCTTCGCTTGGTGCATGAGCTCTTTTTGCCAAATCTCAGTCTTTCCGTTGAGAAATTCTTCCCTTTTGTATATCTCGATACAACCGAGATAGTGGAGTAAAGGGTCTCTAATGTCGTTTTCATGGGGTTCGGCACTTAGGCACGTCTTGCGTGCGGGCCTTCTATACATTTTGATAGGAATGAATATAGAAGGATAAGCAGGTTCGTAGAACGAGGAGAGACACTACGGCTATTGACATAGGGGCCTGCATCTTATACATTAGCCGTCCTTGGGGGCCATACAGCCTTAGACACTGCTCGTAATAATAGGACGCTCCAGCTTGGGCCTAATACTTCAGCTGAGGTCTTCTCTCTACCACTGACGTCGCCGAGTGAGCCTAAGTAGGCAGCTCATACCAAACCCTCGGGTCAATGCAGAGATGGCGCTCTGGTTGACCAATAATAGCGACGAAGCGGCCATACGGTGTGGTAGGTAAATGGCTGCGATATTAAGAGTTGGAAAACCGGGATTAGAACAGAAAGTATCCGAGCCCATATACTTAGGGCACGAAGTAAACCCTTTTCATTATGCATGAGTTAATCGTATCGACTGATTATATGCATGACGGTTGTACCGGAACAGTACACGACCGTATATCATCGTGCTTTCTAATGAAAAGACTGCGTAGATCTTTCTGTGGACGTTTCGTCTATGAGAGTTAGACTTTACGTGGAGGTGCAAGACGGACTGTATTTGATTTGTCTATAAGGCTTATATTATCTTACCAAACAACCCGGACGCTACTTCTAATAACGGTCATTTCATTATTTGACTTCTTCGAGCGGGGACTAGAGTAGATAACCTATGGTCGGAGGCCCTGTCGGCTGGGGCATTATAAGTTGCCACTTGTTGGGGGCGCATCTCTTAGAGCCTTGCCTGACCCTGTATTGTTTTCCCGTGTAGACACATTTTAGTACTCCGATAATATTCATTATTCAATCGAAAATGGTGGCACAATGGGTAATAATTATGCAGGATTCTGCTTATGGACGGGGATCTTAAAACTTTTCTGCCGCCGAAGCCCTAGCTATGCACGTTGTTTCCATTTGCTCGAGCCGACCCCGTGGGTGTTACTGATTAGATTGCTGAGTTGTATGATGCTTATGCGGCGAACCGTGGCGACTCCAGCTGCCGTGCGCATCTACGTGAACGGGAACCCACGGACCCGATTCGGATATATTAAAAATACCAAGGCAGACGGTACTCCATAGCGGCGTAGGAAATTCATCTTGCTGTATTCTCTTTGCCTGCAAGGATTTGGAGAAGGTGAGGCTCTGGCTAGCAAATACGGGGGCACTTTTTGCGAACTGTTCGTGTGTAATCCAATATGAGCTGAGCTTCCGCTTACGGGTTGGCTGGAAGGTGGAGTATACACAGCTTAGGTATGCCAAATATTAAGCACCATGATATTAGATGCCGATGACTGGCTTGCCAGCCTGCTTATAAGCTGAGACTGCTACAAGGATGTAAATGCAACGCACCCAGAGGCTTACACCGGACAGAGAGGTAAGACGATCTCATAACATGATAGTACGTCATAAATGTTAGTACGGTCAATTAGTTGAGGGGTGTGGGAATCCTCAAGGACCTCACACCAGTATCTTCCGAAATGAACTAGAATAAGTTATCCCATTTCTTCGTCATCGAACCACTTATTATAAGTTCATAATCGTTTAACTAGATAGCCCACACCTTGGAATATAATATTTATACATTCTCAACGGCAAGATTCACGTATTCAGCTGCTTGTAAGCGGACATGAATCAATCAACTGTGACGTACTACATATGCAGGACTTAGATTAGACACTACCCTAACGATTCAAATTATTAAATAAGAGATCTCTAAAAGGAAAACGGAATCGTTATAATCAAGGCTTTATGATATTCGATATTCTGTAGGCAAACGAAACGCCCTCGGTGCCGGATAGCGATCTTTGTGGAGACACATTCATATCTTCAGAGAGATGCACCTTACACCTTTCTTTTGTCCGAACAGCGCGCCCTATTCCGGTATGTCTCAGGTATCTAATAGTGAATAAAATAAAAGGTGGTTTTTTCTACAGTTCTTTATACACCGGAAACAGTATGATAATATCCTATGCCCCACTGCATAATAGGTTTGAACAAAGAAGCATAAAGAAGTTCCTAAGTTTCTATGAGCTAAGACTTGTTTTATGATTTCTATAAGTATGTCTCTGCTATTCTTTGTCCATTATACCGAGTATCGGGCTTCTAATTTATTTGAGGTCGTTCGAAATAATACGGATCAAGTCCAGCCGGCTAGAGAGAATTAGATTCTGACAATTCAACATGGCTCAACAACGCCGACGGGGTCCCGGGCCACGCGCTTTGCTCTTAAATAATTATTTCGCGGACGAACACGCCTTCCACCCAGAGAAGTACGTACATGGCAATATAATATACAAGAGGGTTACTCTGCAGTATGATATTGAAAGGATCGTTGTAAAACATGTGTCATTTGAATGGGGACTGCCCCGGGATCAGGAGATTGACTCAGAGGAGGACATTCTACGGAGACTCTGGGGATCAGAACACAATCTTCGACTCTTATCCGTTGTTGACGATCAGCACCACCGGGGGTCGAAGTGGGCCGAGCCTAAAAAGAGAGCTCGTCAGAATCCGCCGGCGATTTTGCCCTGGAAGTTACGATTCAACCCAGACGACTACGCCGACCCCGACCGCAACTTGGCTTTCTCCTTTTTAGTGACGGAGTATCTCTCCCGAGGCGAGGGGTAAGTAAGGTCCAGAGCGGTTGTTGTACATTCTCTGGGAAGTGCATGCTAGAAGCACCACCAACTCTAGATGGCCTTTTGTAATATCTAAGCGCAATTGGCATTCTAACTATTGACGATGAAGGGGCGACCTACTCGAAAGATGTAAGGCACTCGGGATGACTCACATACCTGAGTCGGTGCTCTGGTACTTTTTCCTCTGCGGTAAGGTCTCCTGCATCTCCTGTGCCGATAGATAGTTAACTAAACTTCAGTCACTCGCGGCTGTATCGGAATCGCTTTCCCCCCAAACGTTGGGACCCGCAATCCAGCTGCGATTGTGAGGGAGAGATTTCCGCCTCGAGGTAAACGCAAACATTCTAAGATCACCCACTGGGATCTCCATCTAGGAAATATTATGTTTGGCGATTATGATGTTCGGAACATCCAGCCTCCGTGCCATGAGGCTACACCCGTGTGTAAGCAGATGATTGATTCATCCTAGTTGACCATGCGACAAGGACATCTGAAGGAGAAACTAATTTCATTATGTCACAGTGAAAGTTAGCTACCCGAAATAATTAAGCCGAATGATCTTTCACTGAGAAATTATAGATTATCGATTTTGGCAATGCTGATACAACACAAAGGTGTGTAGTTGGTGCTCGGAAGAAGTCAACCAGCACAGCACCTACCCCTGAAATCAAGCTCACTCACTATGAACAGTGTCCAAGACTCCCAATATCAGAACATTTTTCAAGCAGCAGAGGTAAGCTCGATGCATTTCAGTTCAAGGGGAAACAGAATTGCTAATGGAGTAATTAGTTGATACACCAATTGGCATGTCTCGAAGAAGAGTATGACGATATAGATGATCGCGAGAAAACCATGGTCCACTTTGTCCCAGGATTCCCAGATTTCCTAAGCTATGTTAGGCAAGACTTTATCGACAATGATGAGCATTACAGTCAGGAATTTAGAGGTCTGGTCTCTGTGTGCATGGCCGTACGACCTGTGGACCGCCTGTTGTTGGAACCGCTTCTCAGGCGATGCGAGGCGCACGTCAGGCAGATAGGAAATTGGAGAGATCTGGCAGATGAGGTTACCCGGATGTTTGACGAAGTCCCGGCGGAGGATGATGATGCTGAGAACAATGGCGCCAGGGACAATGACGTTGAGGACGATGATCCTGAGGATGAAGAAGACTGGCCCTAATTGGACTCAGAAGTTACTTTGGAATCATATAAGAACGCACAGAGTGTATTAATAGAAAGCATTTAGCTCTTTTGACTAATCGTAGATTGGACCGAATATAATACAATAACGCTATTTCCTCTAATGGCTTCGGGTGCGTCTGAGAAGAGAGATAAAGAGTCCGCTTTTTTTGGTCCGGAATTGAGGTTTAGATCCGGAAAGTACCTCTTTCTTCCGAGAATCAGTGACTCTCGTTAAGAGTGATAATTATACTTCTCGTGGCAAATTGAGCGACTTTGTATTTGTCGAAGATATCCCTAGACTAATAAATCTCTCTCTCGGAAGTTGCCAAAAATAGTTCGCTGCAACAATACCTTGGAACACACTACACATTTTATTTGCTCGAATTTGTAAACGTGTGTTTCAATGCTTCCGAGATACTGGAAGACCTGCGGACGGCCGCCTCTTCCGCGGGCGAGTCCACGCTTGAACTGCTCACGCGTGTCCGTCTTCGCTCGACGAGATCGTAGACGTCTGGAACCACGGCCTGATCACGCGTGCCTAAAATGACCAGTTCTATATTAGCGAATAGTGAATTCGGGAGTCGTGTTGCGTTGGGTTGATGAAGTATAGGATTGCCGTACGAATATTTCCTGCACCACCAATCCCAAATGACTTCCTCCTTTCCTTCTCTGTCACAGCCTTCTTTTTTTGGTTCAGGCAGGATAGTAATGTCATTGTATAGGGAGTCGGGGAGAGTTTTGGCTCATTCTCTTGATCATAGTATGAAGGGCGCCTAGAGCGATCCCGACGTTGGGGAATGTCTGGCACAAATATGAGCGAAGAGCGTGAGCATCTCCTCAAGAATTGCGATAAGACTTGCCACGCCCATTGGTTCCAATCTCCGGGATGATATGAAGAGTATCGAGTCTGGACACCATGCAGCAGCTGTGTCGTCATCTGGTAGAGTTAACTGCACATAGCGTAGAGGCGGGCGCGGGATGATAACGAACCGGTGTTTCACTGGTCATTGGGTAGATCGGGCATCGTATGTACATGAATGGGATCTAAACAGGGGGCTAAACCTAGTCTGACCACCGGCTTTTCTGTCGACACCCTTGATTGTCTACTTATATACAATGATTATCGATCAATCATAGTAGAGAGCCGGTGTAAGTGCTTTGGCTGATGGTCACCCGAGGTCACCTAGAATTCTGGTTTATAACTATAAAAAGCCCCATTAGAAAAATAGTTAGATTTCAGAGCTATCTAATCTAGGCAGTCATATGTATATATAAGATGGGAATTCAACTGAACAGGATGATGAGATGATGAGATGATCACATGAATAATAATGTGTTGTTGTGGGGGTGGCGATGCCGAGATCAACCCCTCTCTACGCTCTAGACGCATAGTACCAGAATATGCATACTAGTATAATATAATGATACTTAGTTGCATATTTGCATTCTTGCTCTTCCCGCGTTATGCTAACCTTCTAGTTAGGTCCCTAACCTGTTTAGATGCCGAGGCAGCCACTGCTGCAAGGCCACTCCATCGTCATACCACCAAGGTTGGGCAAGTAATCCGTCATGGCGACTAGCTCGCTCGCTCGCTCTCACTCGGTAGAGCCCGACATTCGGTTGGAGGATTATCTCGACGACAAGCTTCAATCGACGGCGGATCTCGAGAACCTCGACAGTTTGATCGCCAGCGTCGAGGTCCAGCGCAGCCAGCTGCAGACACAGCTCGACGATGCCGTGCGCGAGCTCGAGGACGCCCGTCGCTCGGCCCGGGACCGCCAGGGCGGCCTCGCGCAGTCCATTGCCGAGTTCCGTGCCCTCCAGGAGAGCATCGACGCCCGTCTCAAGATGGTCGCAAACTCGACCGCCCCGGACGAAGCCATCCAGCGCCTCGAGGGGCCCATGAGGCAGCTCCACAGGGTCGAGCTGGCCTACCAGTATGTGTCGCTGCTGCAGGACGTCGAGAACATGCGACTGGACGCCCGATCCCACCTGCCTCATAGTCCCAAAGCCGCGCTTGAGCCGTATGCGCGCCTAAAACAGCTCTGCCTGCGACTCCGCGAGCTCCAGGAACCGGCCGACGGCGCTGCCACCCATCTTGTCGAGCACGTCGAGAAGACCACGGATGCCCTCTGGAAGGAAATGAAGGACATCATGTCCCAAGAGATGGAGGCTGTTCTGAGGAGTCGCAATTGGCCACAGGGGGTCGATACAAACAGCGAGATGGATTCTGAGTGGCTTCAGTGCTTCGAAAAGCTTGTTGATTTGCAGGTCCCTGAAGTGCTATACTCTGAGACCATCGTAACTCTGCTGCCATTTGAGGCTATGGCGAAGCCGTTTTCGCAGTGGTTTAGGTTCCAGTTCATGGGCAATAATGCGACGAGTACCCCGCAGGCATTCGGGACGTTTTGCATCCCGCAGTTCATATCACTAATTGACAAGTGGGAAGGTTTCTTCCGAGAAAACGTTGGACACATATTGTTTTCGCGATTTCGGGATACTAGCGTTGGAGAGATGTCCATCTACGTGGACCCGGCTTCTGCCCTGGTCACGGCGCTGCTACCCGTAATGAGGGAAAAGATTGAGAGCGTCCTAGAGGACGGTCTTGAGAAACCCCAGTTTCTTAGCAGCCTCATGATACAAATAATGAATCTGGATGATGACTTGCGATCTAGATTCAACTATGACGGCGGCAACCTGGAGGAGGGTTGGTCTGGTCTGGCATCCGAAGTCCTGAACAAGCACTTTGATGCTTGGCTGAAGGCCGAAAAGGAATTTGCTCTTGAGCGGTTTCGTGCGATATTAAACTCAGCTGATGCGAGAAACATTGACTACGACTATAGCACACCCGGTAAAATGAAACCCACATATGGAGCTGTACGTGTGGCAGATTTGCTTAGGACTATCAACTCTCAGTATGAGCGCGTGCGTAGGTTTTCTCACAAACTGCGATTTCTGATCGATATCCAACTCGAGATACTGGACGAATATCACGACCGTCTCAAAGACTCCTTGGACACGTATTCTGCCATAACCTCAACGATCGGTCGAACATTACATGGTGTTACAAGGGAACAAGCAGCCGCATTAGAAGGGACCGGTGCTTTTGAAACATTGTGCAAAGTTCTAGGGAGCTCCGATCACATAGTCGCGACTCTCAAGGATTGGAGTAATGAAGAGGTAGGTGTCATCCCCGGAAACTTCAATTTCAAACACATACTAATCTCTTCTAGTTCTTTATTACTTTATGGGAGGAACTTCAAGCGCGAGCACGCAAGAATAGCGATCAAGAGACCCTTGCAGGCGGAATGAGTCATGAAGCCGTCAAAGATCGCATTTCTTCAGCCGTCGGCACCGATGGAGACACGGGTATCTTGTTTGATGAAACTATTGCAGCCTACAGCTTTCGGCGGAAGACTGCCGAAGAGTATCTAGTGTCAGCGTTGATCGACTCCCACCAGAAGGCGTTCCGGCCATATTTAGGTAAACCTCAATGGACTACTATAAGTAGTGATATGAACCGTAAGTGGGTTGTATTACTTTGATTTTAGGCGCATACTGACTGAGATAGCCGAACCCTCGCAACTCGCAATAACCGCAGAACTCGATGAGCCCCTCAAGGTTTGCGAACATGAAGATACTGTTTTACATCATCATTTCTGACAGATTGGTAGATCATCAAACGGAACTTAACATTCTTAGCCAACGCCCTAAGCACTGCTGTGTATCGCCGCATTTGGCGAACAGCACTTGAGAGACTCCAAGAGATGCTGTGGGGAGAAGTCCTTCTGAAACAGAATTTCACGACCCTAGGCGCGGCGCAGTTTGTACGAGA
Source organism: Xylaria sp. FL1042 (assembly GCA_022495085.1). Classification (NCBI taxonomy): domain Eukaryota; kingdom Fungi; phylum Ascomycota; class Sordariomycetes; order Xylariales; family Xylariaceae; genus Xylaria; species Xylaria sp. FL1042. Next base: position 224,327 of record MU380152.1, read on the forward strand.
TCTACAGGCGCTGTTTTCGCTGGTCGATCGATATCTTCCAGATGGATCCTTGATCATGGCCACGCTACAGGACGGTACGCAGTTATTGAATCTCCCTATCGAGTCAAGTACCGGAAGTATCACTCTACAGCAAGCTACCGACCGTGTATTCACGGATAATACGGAGGCAAAGAAGACGCTCGCTGAACTGGATCTGGAATCATTAACTCCAGCGAATGCACGCAAGATATTACAGAGGAGGGTTGAGAACAGTGAATAGTGAATAGACATAGATGACTATAAACAGTTCACATCACATCTATGAGTCTTGGCCTTGCTCTATGTTGAATGTCCGTGTGAAGAAGAGGCTTATCTATAGCACGCTAATCAGTCTACGTGATCAAACGCCAGAAAATGTAAAAGTTCAAAACCAGACATGACACTTTCGTTTCGCTGCCTCTCAGCGCCCTCAGCTTATAGCCCGCATTGTCGCCTCGACCACGGCGAAAGTCCCAGCACTGACAGGCATAGCACGCAGCAGCGTAGGGCCGATGCCCTTCCAGAAACCACGCATGCCCTCGGCGCGCCACGTCTGCGCGAAGCAGTCGCGCATGCTCTTGTAGCGCATGTCGGCGCCGAAGCCGTCCGTCTGCATCTTGCTCTTGATGACGTCGAAGGGGTAGCTTCCCAGCCAGAGGGCCTCGCCGGCGAGGCCGCCGTACAGCGCGACCTTGTACGCGGGGATCTCGTTGCGGGCGACGCCGTTGCGGGCCGCGTCGGCGTTCATCATCCACTCGAAGGCGAGGAACCACATGCCGTAGGCCTGAGCCTCGCGGATCACCGTGACGGCCTCGCCGCGGTACACGCCCTTCCAGACGCCACCGCCGGGTGCTTGGGTGAGCTTGCGCACGCAGTCCAGGGGGCCCGCGTACAGGCGCGCGGCGCCGTGGGGCTGCGTCTGCAGACGGATGCGCACGTGCTCGATGGGGCCCGAGATGACCGAGTTGGCGACGCCCGCGAAGGCGCCCGCCGCGTAGTATTGGCCGTAGCTCAGATCCTTCTTCTTGTTGCTATTGTTGGTAACGGCGGCGGCGTTCGCCGTCTCGAAGTACCGCTTCGCGTAGCCGAAGGCGCCGAACTGGATGGATACGCAGGCGCCGATGCCCAGGAGGGGCGTCAGCGTGCCCTTGTAGAAGGCCAGCGGGCCTTCTTTTGCGTAGATGGTCGTCGCGGCGTTGAGGGCGGAGCTGTATTGTGTTGTTGTCTGGAGACGGACTTTGACTATGTCGAAGGGCTGGCCTGTGAGGGAATGAATTGCTGTTAGCTGCCTCTATTTCGCGCTATACATTTTACCGAGGATATTTTGGCGTCGGGGGATCCTGAGCATCGTAGACGCGCCTTCGTACATGGCGACACTCGTGGCAGTCTTCGCATATCAATATGATCAATATGGCAGTGGAAGCAAGTGCTCGCTTGGCTTCTTCGCCCACTTGGGAATGACAACGACAATTGGGCTGTACTAACCGATCAAAACTTGCGCAATGCCACCCACGGCGCCGGCAAACAGGTCTTTCGCCGTGTCGAGCGAACCCCCCTTCACATCGACTTCTTGCGCCGCATCCGCCATTTTGCTGCCCCGCGCTCGCTCGCTCACTCACTCACTCACTCCTACCAGACCCAACTGCCGAGGCTGCGTCTTTCGTGATCAGGCAGAGGCAGAGGCAGAGTTTCTGTGAAAGTCGCAGAAGGGGGGCGGTAGGTCAGTGAGCGCGTCAACAATTGGCCGTCGAGGAGATGGATGCCGAAAAAGAGTCGATGTTTGCGTCGCCGATATAGGAGGGAGCAGGTCCCGGCGTGGTGGGAGAGATAAGAAAGTTGTCAGGGTATATACATGGGTGTTTGCTTACACACCGACGGCACAATCTTATCGCCGTTATCTTTAGTTCTCTGAAGTACCGTCAGCCAATAGAGTGCTTGGAATAAATACTATGATAGTGGGACTTCGCAAAGTAAAATCAAGTCCCGGGATGACGTGATATAGAAATTAAATACGAGATAAAACATAGGCACCTACCTAGGTAGCTTCACTGTATGCGTAGGCAGGTACGGCCTAGACTACCCTATGTACTTTATATATAGAGTAGTCACAGTGCTAGGACACTACTAAGTAGGTCACATCCAACACCTCTACAACAACAATACACGCAAGATGACCACTCCATGACATTCACATTCAAATGGATCCTTGATCGATTTATCACTATATATACTCTGTAGTTTCACACTTTCTTCTTCTTCACCGCCGTCTTTGATTTCAACATTTCGCCAGTATGGATGTATTACGGCGATTACTGGCCAAAGCCCTTCAGATGCGACGCTTATATTTGCAGGGCTTCTATTCACGCCTATAGAAACGGTAACAAACATTACTTCATTATCAAGCACCAATCAGTCGGTCGACGTAGTCCAAGGTCAAAGATGGCTCACAGTGCTTAAACCTGGTATGTCTAATCTTTGAGTGTTGTGCAATCACGAAGAGGACGCCCGTCCAGATCTTCCTTTACGATTCGTCTTCCGAAAAGTCTCTCTGAGGTCGGCTTCGATGCTTTTGACGCTGACATTTACAAATTCTCATGCTTAAACTTTAACTATACATAGTATGGAGGTTAGGGTCAAAAGTCTTCATCATCCTTAATAATTATATATAGTGTAGCCTTATAAAGACCTACCGTAAGTATACTTTTATACCGCTATAATTTTAGCGCACTTATTTATTTATAACCAGTATAGTTTTAATAGCTCTAGCAGCTTTAGCTCCTATAGCTATAGCGCATCTATTAACTACAAGCGCTATATTATAATGGTTGGTTATAGTAGTATCAAAGTATATCTACGGTAAGCCTTATGAGACTGCAATGTATATAATTGTTAAGGATGATGAAGACGTTTGACCCCAACCTCCGTATACACCTGATTTATTCACATGGTAAGCCTATCGTGCACAGGTAATCGGATGCGCTATCTACTGCAAGCGCGGGCCGCTCCGGTACGTACGTTAGTGTACCATAGCGTGCATGCCTTGGTAGGTATTTCGTGCATTAGCAGTTTTCCTTCATTTGTTGGCTTCTGCTAACAGATACAGTTTCACGGCACGCCCGGCATCTGTAATCTCAAGATAAATATAACTAGTGGATCGGATACTGTTGGGTCCAAAAGTGGTATTGATGTTGTTGAAGTAATGGAGACTAATTGACAGGGAATCTACTGGGAGGGGTAATATAGGCACTTCCCCGTACCTGCCCTACAATACCCATGATCGATGTAACTATTAAGTTCGTCAAGATCACCAACACTAGAAATTCTGAGGCTGGAGATTTGCCTTGAGAAACAGTTCTTCACTGAATAATAATTAAAGTGGTCGTCTGCTAACTACCCTCCTACACGCCCATGTATAAACAAGAATTTTAGTGTTACACTTGATGTCTGCCTCCCAATGTGAGATTATGCCAGTCAACTATCTCGAACTCTACTACCAATGGCCGCCGACTCTTTCAAGCTTCATCGACTACCATGCATTAGTGGCCTACTTCGATGATTGGTCCTGTGTAAATCTTCCTTGCCCAGCCCGCATAATAGATCAAGCTAAACAAGAGCACGGCCCCGAACACCAGCACAGAGTAGTTGAAGGTTGCAGCCGTAACCTCCCGAACAGATGGCCAGAAGCTGAAGAAGAATATGTAAAGAAGATAGGAGCAGGCGAAGATGTTATTAGCAATGCCCAACGACCCACGAAGACGCCAAGGGCCCCAGGTCAATTCTGAGCCCATGGTATTAACGAGCACGTCGTCATCCTGCCGGAGACGAATGCCTCCGGTAGTTCTGCGATAAAGGAGCAATGAAGCCGCAATAAAGTAGGACCCGAACAACCCCGCGATGGAGATTGAGATAACGCCATTAAACGCAGTTGCATCTCCGATGTTGACTAAGGATAGAAGAATGGCAATAAAGGTTGTGACAATCACGGCGTATCGGGGTATGCCCGTCCTAGAACTCACTTGTTTTAGGAATTGCCAGCCGGGTAGCGCTCGATCACGCGAAAATGCCCAGTACAATCGCGACGTCGAAGCAATACAGTTTGTGGTGGCACTAAACGACATAACTACCACGATAGCAGCCATCACAGTTGCACCGGCTGTGGATCCAACTGCGTGCCGGAAAATAGCCATGAAAGGGTACTGGGGATTTTCAGCTAGCGCTTGGTCGATATCGCCAATCGAAAAAAGAGTTGCGATTAACAGAGCGAAGCCTAACGTGCCGTTGATGGCGAGACCAGTTAGAAGAGAGCGAGGTATGACTATGGCAGCGTTGCGAATTTCTTCGGACATCTAACAATGAATCATTAGCATACGCTAGGATACCAAAATGCTGACGGGTTAGGAGAGTGATTACATGGATGGCGCCATCACCACCAAGAAATGCGAACACATTTCCCATGATACCGATGCTGAACGATAGGCCTTGTGTTTGCCAACCACCCAGATTGAGAAACGTATCGAATACATCAGCAGCCGTGTTGTGCTGGCTTAAGAGGGCTAAGGGGAAGACAACAGCAAAAAACCCAAGGACTAAACAATCAAAGTCAGTACCTAGTCAACATGATCGGGATTTGCGAGTGTTTCCCAACGACACGAGACTTGTAGGTTTGGATTTCACCCGAAAAGGCTTTCCATCCTCCAAATTTCGTGCAGCAAGGAAATGACTCCGAACCTGACTTACTATGAAGAACAAGTACGAATCCCTCGAACCTTGCGAGGAGAACTCCGATAGCTGCGTTAACAGTGTAACCGAAAAGCACAACACCCCAAAATAGGAGTGTCCCATGCCAGTTCTTCATATTCTCTGCATATTCCGGATGCGTGAGTAGTATAAGGCCTTGTATCATCGTGCCTGTGACGAAGCCACCCGATGCGACTAGTGCCTGCCAGCCTGTAAGGGTCAACCAACCCGTGATATAGCCCAGAATCTTCCGGTAGCCCGGCGGCGCAAGCATAGAAACCCAGTGGTACTGTCCACCAGAGGTGGGTGCCATGGAAGCCAATTCGGAGAGGGTGATGAACACAGACAGGGTACCGATCCAGACTACAAGAAATCCGTAGATGATGCCAGACGGACCGCCACTAATTTGGTATTGTCAGTGAACGCTGCGCTATAGGCCTTTCAGAGGGGCACATACTTCTGTAGTCCCGCGAGAAACGTGCTGTTTACATGTTAGCCACCTTGTTTATTCGGCCGGTGCTCAAGCGCCTACTTACATCAATGAGCCCTCCCACGTAATGAGCACCGTACAACTGAACCCGAGTATTGTCAAGAAGCCGAAGTTCCTCTTCAATACTGGCTTCTTTCCAAGGCGAGCCAGCGCAACATCGTCACGTGAGTCACGTCCTGAAGTGGCCGACGCCGTTACCCCGGGTTGGATGCCCACTTTCTCATTGTCGGAATCCATGGTTGGTTAAGCACAAGTCGCCGGGAGTGTATAAACAAAGCTGTCCTTGATAATGATGATGACGAAGCGAATAGGACGATGGAAGGTCAGAGGAACGGGAGAAACCACGTGGTAAAAATGCTTTGAAGAATCCGGGTTCAATAGGGGTCTTCCAGGTTGACCAACCACTGAAACTGGCCCATGGTGGGCGAGGGGTGTGTAGGAGGGCAGAATCGGAAAGCGAGGAGTGATTTGACGAGCGCGGTATTGGGAGTATCAAATCGAGCCATGTCGTTTAACAACCGACCCAGCCTTCGTGGGGTCTCTCCGGACCAATGAAGGCGCCGCATAGTTCAGCTCGAGTAAACGGAATACCACCCCCTCATCAATAGTCTTCATGCAACATGGAACTACATACGAGTAGTACTGAGGTGCATGGCATTGCAGATTTCAATGCTACGTCGTTTTCTTTCTTCAGTACCAAGGAAGCATCTCGAACCAACAACTCCGACGATACTGCGTTTGATTGCCTTCCCCTTGTACGCCCAGCGTGCCGGAGTCTAGACTCGGCCGGTTAGTCATGGAAATAGACACATTCAATATCGCATCACATGCTGCCCAGCTATCTAGGTACCTATTCATAGTCACCCATATCGCGCGACACCGTTACGCCACCAAGCTTGGGGTGGCTTGCTGTCTTAGTGTACACAGGGGTTAGCCGCAGCTGCGTTTCTTCTTAAGCTGCTATTCCCCTCATTGCCTGCATAGAATAGAACTATCAGCCGGCAAAAGAATGATCTCAAAAGTGCGAGCTGAGATTTCAGCGGCAGACACGCGAACTCATCCGGTCTACCGCGGTCCTTGTCTTGTAACGCACACCGTACATCATTTGACTTTTGGCCTCCTAACTATTTTCACTAACGATATTCATCGTAGCTTGTTAGAACAGCTGAGTTTCAGAAAAGCTAATCTGTAACGTTCTTTATATCGATATAATGACTACTAGAATTACTTTTTTTCGCTAGGAAAAGGGGTATCTACATCGCTAAACAAGAGAATCTACTCATACATATGCTTGATAGCAAAAACAGGATATTCGCCTCCGTCCCATTCCTTGACATAGGAGTTTTAGACAGGACTCTGTTGTACAACCATCCCACCCTCAGATATACTTGAGCCAAAATATATCCCTCCATAATTATTAGGCATTACGCATAGCTTTTTGAAAAGAAAAAGCAAAATAGTCGTAAAAGTTTTCGTGATAGCCAGCGTGGACTCATTCATAGCCAGGTGTCAGCACTCATCTGCTTGCGCGATAAGAACATGCCGCTGAGCTGTTCGTAATTCCTAGGTCGTATCCACCCGATCCGTTCCTGTTTCCTGAAAGTTCCTCTTCCGATCCGTGAATACTTTCCACTCGATTAACGTTCGATTCGAGGCTTTCCATGAAAGGTTTGAGATAAGGTGCACATGCTGTAATGGTACTTATGACCAGGGTTGTCTGGTTCAGTATCACTGGTAACCATAAAGTATCTGTCGGATCTGAATATGAGAATACTTCTAGGTAGACTGTGAGCTGCGCTATAGAAACACCGATGACTCTGGTGCCAGTTAGTGGGCGTGGTCATCCAGTGGAGGTTATCACCTCCATCAATGAGACGGGAATGTGACTTACAGCAGTCGGACGAGGAAAATTGATAGAATTATGACTCTCTTTGAACGGGGGATCTGTAGGTTCCCGATAATAAAGACATAGAGCCCTACGGTGAGAATATCGGTTACAATGTTCAAAATCGCGACGTAAGCCCACCATGCTCGCTATGGTGGTTAGCATTCCCAACCAGGATCAAGAAGAAGACTACGAGGCATACCCGATCAACACATTTAACACCGTGGACATAATCCCACGGCGTCGGTAGTGCACATTGGAACAGAGAGACTAATACAGAAGTGAGCACCCAAAGGCCGATGATAGCCTGAATAGCCCAGTCGAGCCTCCTGTGTGTTGTACTCCGACTAAGCTGCCGAATGAAAGTAGATATTGACACTTTGATGAGGGCCAAGGCGATGATAAAGAAAACGACGCTTGCATATTCCGCCTTTGCACATTCACCTGTTAGTTTCTGCGCACTTCTGGCTGTGATTAGGAAAGGACCATACCTTGAGGAAGTTGTCGAGCGCCACGTTGCTTATCTCACTTGCAGGCCGTCCAAGATCATCGGCGACGCCAATGGATATCGAGATGCAATGAGCCAGGTATGCAGTCTGCTTGGAGTTAGGTGTTGACCCCGGGCGCTATAGAACTCCTAAACGTACCTGTGCGGCTAGCATGATGTAATCATCCCAGCCCAGCTTCCGAGTCATAGCATATTTCGTCCCCAGGCGTGCTGCTACGGTTAACACGGAAACGACGAAGATGAACCAGAGGAGAAGCTGTATCGTGCTACCCCCGCCCGTAGCGGCGACATCTCTTCCGTTCATCTCGAACTCGTCTTGGAGTGTAGATCTAGTAGTAGCGATTCCAAAAAACCTAAGTAGTGTGGAAAGGGTGATGAAAAGAGGGCTAGCTTTCAAATTCTATGACCCAGATTATTATCACCAGAGTGAGCCCACGAGAAGGCCTACCAAGCCGACTCGGAGGCCAAACACACGGGGGTTCATTGCATTCGCATAGCAAGTATAACGTGCGGTGAGCGGCTCCGTAGTGGACATGTGCTCTGCTTGTGCCTACCCGGAATCCGTGAAATCTAGGCGTGTTAGGTATTGTCGCATCAATATGAAGAAGAATACTGCAGTTGGCTGTAGGTACTATAAGCTGACCAGATCGGATGTGACATTATGCTAGAAACAACGCAAATGCATCAATCGACCCAACTCAGATTTCAACTGGTCGTCACTTTGGTATGCTGAGGTTACTGCGATACTACATGAGCCTGTTAGTATGCTGTACCATTCACCATGTGGAACAGCGTTCCTATGGTTGGGCAGGTTGGGCAGGTCTAATGCACGATATAGAGGAATCCCTGGAAGAAGCATGGCTTGGCCAATTGCCGAGATCTCGCTGACCGAGTTGGCCTCGTCACCCCCGATCCAGTAAGCTGTAAGCATGGCGTGACGAGTTGCCCCTTTTGCATGCAAAGCGCATAGGACCACGCATGAGAGACGGCTGAGGTTGCGATGCCAAGTACTGCTATAACACTATCTGGGCAGTGCTGTACTTCTGTCCTCCATTCTGTGTGAGACCTGTGGTGAGACAGGCACACAGCAATATCAGGCGGCCCCCATTTATCTAATGCAGTTGGTGTCTGCCGTGTAACGTGATACCGTCTCCCCCCCCGCTTCTCTTCGATCTTTATCTCTAGGGATAGAAAGGTGGAATGTTCCGCGACCCTTCCCCCCATCAGCTGCAGGCTATGCTTCGGCGCCTACCCTCCCGAGCCAATCATCTTGTAGTAATCAACAACAGGCCGTCGAGGCAGTACTCGCTGTGCATATAGTACTGGCTCAAATTCATTATCAACGTTTATTGCTTGTTGGTAAGTCGGTTTGTTAGGACTATTACCGGCCCATATCTTCGAACTTCCTATGTTAAGAATCTTCCGACCTTAAACATCCCACAGCCAAGACTTCATCCCCCACGCAATTCTACAGGTCACAGTTCTGAGTTATGGCGCTGGTACTTCAAGAAATCGATCCAGAGAAGGACTTTCCAGCGCTAGCCAGGTGTCTCTTCGAGTCCTACGAGGACCCTCCACAAAAGTTCTTTCACGTGTTCTTCCCAATTCATGGCACTGGAGATGAGGCCCGCGAAGACGCCATCAAGGAAGCTGCCGATCGTTTGAAATTATGGCATACCCATGATCCTTCTAGCTACTGGCAGAAGGTTGTTGACGAAGAAACCGGGAAGATCGCCGGAGGCGCTCTTTGGAATATCCATCAGGAGAATCCGTTTGCTAACCCCGCTCCTTCGTCACCCACATGGTTCCCAGATGATGGGTCCCGAAGATTTGTCGAGAAAGCACTCGAAAACCATAGCCGGCCGCGGTCCAAGGTAGCCCAAAAGCCTCATCTCTGTAAGTCAAATACTTCCCCGGAAAAGGCCGGCAATTGCTTACCTAAGTTGAGACCTCTTCATTATCTTTACTCATCCAGACTACCGCCGTAAGGGGGTTGGCCAACAGTTCATGGATTGGGGTATGAAGAAAGCCGATGACACTAAGGTAGACTTCTACCTAGATTCGACTCCTTATGGGAGACCATTGTATGAAGCAAATGGGTTTGCCTACATTGAGGAGAATGTAAACATACCGACAACCGAGAACCCGGATGAGAAATGGAAAGAGATCGAAAACAAAGTCGGTCCTTTCACATTCTGGCTCATGTGCCGTCCTTATGGTGGCAACAAGCCGTCAGAGGCCAAATGAGGATAACTGTTAGGCCAAGCCTGTCAAGTGTTAATGTGCCATGGATGGTATAGGTCGGCAATTTGGTATTCTCTCAGCGTTTTAGCACTTCGTCAAATTAGTATCCCTCGGTAACATCTTAGGCACTCAGTAACATATTGTTTCAAGTGACGAGTTGTATTTACAAGTAGGAGTTTAACTCAAGCTTTCTCCATTCAAATAACTGCTACTTATAGCAATTAGTGAGGAGAAACCTCCGCCTGGTAAGCAAATTTGAGATATGTAAAGAGAACCTATATGGCTACTGGGCTCGTTGATAAAGCATACAATTACGGCCTGTGTATTTCCTCCTGCAATAGAGACTGAAAAGGCGGCGGGAGCGGAGTCAATATCATCACTTCAAATACAAAGAGGGATGCTAAGAACCCGCATTGCCGGTCGCTGAGTACGAACGCCTAAGGAATACGCATACACCTTAACACTCATTCTAGAAATGCACTATAGGGAGATATTAGAGCATTATTGGACATTGGGAGAACAAGTGTATTTAGAGTTTGCTTATAAGCTAACGAGTGTGCTACGAAGTAAAGGGCTGCAGAGTCACATGCAGTGACTTGACATGTAACATAATCCAATACTAATCCGCTCACCCCACGCATCATTATCCAATCACCACGTAACTGTTATCGCGGTTAGCCAACCATATGCATTCAGGGTGAGATATGCAGGTCCAATTACCAATTCATTCCTAACCTGGGAGTGTATTCGTGCGGACCTTAGCCGACAGGAAGGATTCCGATTGGGAAAGCGTTGGTGCGAACATCAACACCTCCACCAACAGGAAGTATTCCAATGGGAAAGGCATTTGTACGGACGTCAACGCCACCAACAGGAAGTATTCCAACAGGGAAAGCGTTGGTGCGAACATCAACGCCTCCTCCAACGGGGAGTATTCCAACAGGGAAGGCATTCGTGCGGACGTCAACACCTCCGACAGGAAGAATGCCAACGGGGAACAAGTTAGCGCGAGCATCTATTTTTGACTCGCTTGTTTGCGGCAGGTTGACTTTTACCCATTCTTCTGAAGGAACAGGTGCTTGGGTGTTGACGCTAAGCTTCCACGGTTGGATTCTTTGGTCCTGAGCGGCTTCGTGAAGCTTGGCTTGGAGGAGAGCCTCGTATTGGTTCGACATGTTCAACAATGTAGCTGGTTGGTGATGAAACGTAAGACTAAAGACAGAGCTTGGGGGAGTATTGTCTCAGTTGCGGAGATGGGTCTGCCGATACTTCATTCTTATAGAATTTCTATATTGTTCTAGATAAGCAACATTATAGGAGCGAATCTATGGAACTTCCCCTCCCCACTTCGTCTTGATCTTCGAGATGTCTTGAACTTTTGCGCCCTGCCACGTCACGATATCCGTAGGATTAATAGCAAGATGACCGATGCAACTCCATGTAGACCCCCCTGTCCGTTACACATGAAGCCTTCTCCTTGGAGTATAGGGGTCTGCCTGCCACAATCCTTTTGCTATACCTCTTGGAATGTTGAATATCATATGATGACCAGATAAATTATGCATCATAATCATAGGAGTCTTATGAGCTGCGCCTCAGACGGTTCAACTATCCATCCGCCTATCCCTTCGCAAAGCGAATAGCCTATTCATTTCTATAGGTTTCTCCTCGAGATGAATATTCCTCAGCCGATGCACAATACTCTATTTTGGTCTCACACCTAAGGTGACATCAATGAGACCCTATACCAACAGATGAAATGTTGTAGGAATTAAGGGGTAATGTAGTTACCATTCATGGTCAACCTTTGAATATGGTGTGAGTGAAATTTGAAATTTGACCACCTTGAATTTGCAAACGTAGATTTTCATCGATGAGATAACGCGCGTTGATTGGATCACAGCCCACTATCGCCTTAGCCTCCGTCTTTCTCATGTCTACGTTCGACCAGACTCATAACATCATCCCAAGCGTCTTATCAAGTTTCACCCGGTTCAACAAGAATTCATTCTTGTCCTCAACCAAAATTTTCACACAATGACTGAAACCGCCTTTGTTCGATTTCTTCAATGGAGCTCACTGTACGAGAAGGAGCGCCCGTTTCAGATATTTACGGACCTTCTACCAGAGTCCAAAGACCAAAGAACGACGAATCTCGTTTGGGATGAGAGACAGATTGAAGTACATGACTTCAGGGCCAATGCGAATCAATTTCAGCTTGATAGTCATGGCTTCACTACATGCCATCTTCCAGGATTCAACGGGTTTCTAGACAGGGACACTATCACAACGCAGTACTTACCCGCAGTTCAGGACATGCTTCAATCCCACCTTCAAGACGTCGGCACGGTGTTTGTGTACGATTGGCGAGTAAGACATACTTCCCATTTGAATATAGTGTTCCGGTCTGTGCTTACCTACTACTCAAAGATACGGAGCAGTCGCCCTGATACAACTGATCAGAGAATCAACTTCAGTGACCAGACACAGCCGCTACTTCCTAGTAATTATGCTCATATTGACGCTGGACCCGTTTCTATTTTTCAACGCATTCAAAATAGTTTTCCAGCCAATGCAAATAACATCATACGCCAACGCATCAGGGCCGTCAAGTGAGTGCCTTCAACGAGTGGCCGGTATCATCTTACCCTTGTTAACATGGCATTGTGTTTATCTAGTGTGTGGAAGCCACTATGCAACTCTGTTGAAGAGTGGGCGCTTGCGGTCTGTGACGGCACCACAGTCAAGCCTGAGGACCTCGTGGAAACAGACTCAGTTCGGCAAGGTAGTGTTAGCACTAACTACTATGCTAAATATGCGCCAGAGCAGATGTGGTACTATCTGGCGCATCAATCTCCAGAGGAGGCGCTGATATTCAAGCACTTTGACTCTGAACCAGGTGTGCGGGCACCATGTAAGGAGGGTCTCACATTTCCATACCAGATGGAATGCTAACCAAGATAATTAGATGCGTTGCATGCTAGTATCAGACAAGATGTACCGGTGAGCGCAAAGCCAAGACAAAGCATCGAGGTTCGGACGTTGGTATTCTCTGAAAACTTTGACTCAGAGAAGGAAATCTGAGTGGGGAAACTAGGGTAGATCTAAAGACAGAGCATCCGTGTTGCTGGCCTTACAGAAGCTTTAGCTTATACGTCCACTCTATTTTGGAAGATGGGTCTTATCAAGTCAGACTTGGTCGGGCCGTCATTCTGAGTACGATACAGAAACTACCCACTAATGCAGTTTGACTCAAGTGGAACTAAGAAGCAATATACTACAGACCGCTCCCAGAATACTAATGTTCATAAACGGGACTTAGACACGACCCTTCAAGTGCTTTCTCGCAAACAGGCTGTAGTAGCTATGATGCGTCAACATCTAGGGCGGTGAGAACTAGATCGAGCGCATTGGTTATTATTAGGATGCTTCTGATCATACTACCCCTTTCTAGTTGTCGGTATAGAACGGAAGCCTACCGCCACAAAAGCCACAACCGATGCTTAAAGGCTTGGCTTACTTCTTGCCAAGTAATTTGTCGACCAACCTACTTAGGGAGGTACGTAACATGGATACAACTCTAAGCCGTAGGACATCTGCAATATATCTTACATATCTTACCGATTGGTTTTAATACGGGAGCATGAGGTGGTATCGTTGCTACCATGTATTAGGACACCCATAAGACGCAGTAAAAGTTGCACCGGCCGCTGGCGTATGATTAGGTTGAAGTAGAATGAAACCCACCTCGACGCAACTCGGAATCCAGACCTACCCCACGCACCTGGACTGCACATTTGGTACGGCGTCCGTCACCCAATATGCAACGTTGAATGCGCCACGATGTTGTGAGAGGTAGGCGCAGGATAAGAATGATATCCATAATTACTAAAGTCCGCAGCCACGTAATATTCGATAAGTGACATGACATAGAAATAATGTTAGCTCTTACCAACCATATCTATGAATTTTTTTATATCTCTTCATGCACCCGGCCCGTAGCAAAGCAAGAAGGAGCAGGCGCACATTATCTGGGCACTTTGACTTGTACCTAGTCTACCCGGTCATCCGCAGGAGGGGTCCCAGATCATCCAACCAGAGCCGCATGAGTCTCACTGGAGTACCATGCATAAATGGTACCGTACCTTAGTGGGTGCGCCATCTTCAGGGTACATTAGGTATTCGTAAAAAGCACTATTGTAGGGCGCCTATTCAGGCTGTCGATATCAAAGTATAGTACTATGCACCTAGATTAGGCAGGGAACACAGAAGCACAGGAGTACCAGTCCCCAAAACATGCTCTCTTTATTCCCCTCGCTGTATATCCCCCATCGCTTTGTTCTCTTTCCCTGCTCACACCTTCCAGTGGTATTTCCACGCCAAGCTTAAGTAATTAAGGCTCACGATCAGTCCAAGGGTCTCTTCTCATTGTCTAATCCAAAGCAGCATGGAAACGTCACAGTCGGAAACTGAGGCGTTCTCTAACACGAACCTCGAAAAGGGTTCGATGTCAGTAGGAATAGAACGTTTAGATGATGATGGACAGCCGGCACAACAGGTACGTTATTCCTATCCTATACTCTAAACCACAGTCTCCCGAGTGCTGTCGAAACTGACTGATACCTCTAGAGTATCTGGAGGGCACCCGACGACCCCCAACGTCCTTTGTATTGGCCTCGCCTCAGAAAATGGACGGCAACAATGATAATGTCGGCCTTCTCGTTCCTTCAGCCCCTATCAGAAACGATGCTTGCCCCAGCCGAGAGGAAAATTTCGGATGATCTACATATTACACAAGCCTATCAGTGGTTGCTGGTGAATTCGTTGATTTTGGTTGGTGTTGGGTTGTCTCCGTTACTGCTGGCACCTCTTTCAGAAGTGTACGGTCGCAAGCCCGTCCTCATTGTTGCCAGTACCATCTTCGTCATCTGGAATGTAGCGTGTGGAGCATCCTCTACTCTTGGCCAGTGAGTATTTCTCGAAGTCCTCCTCTTCCCATTTCATGAACTTGTTGAGTATCAGGGCACCCTCTTTGGAATACTCACAGATGGCGCTCAAAATCACGATAACTGACCACGGATGCTACTAGAATATTAGCCTTCAGACTCCTCTCTGGGTTTGGAGCTAGCGTGGCAGACGCACTTGCCGGAGGCCTTATGAGTGACCTTTGGAGCGCAGAGGAAAGAGGGAGAGCCTTTGCCTTCTATATGGCGGCCCCCCTTCTAGGACCTGCCCTAGGCCCTATTCTAGGTGCATTTATTTCCGAGGGCACCGACTGGCGGTGGATATTCTGGGTCACATCTATTGCGTCCGCTGTCGTGATAGCAATTGCCATTATGTTCCTACACGAAACATACGAACCTAGACTGGAGCAACTGCGAAGAAATACGGCTAAAGGCTCATCGAAATCAACCATCTCAACTCAGAGCGCAAAAGCTTTTCTCGATCTTATGAGCACAAACCTGCAGCGGCCCTTTCGTATGCTGGGCACGCAGATTATTATCCAACTTCTAGCTTCATATATGGCTCTCTTGTACGGAACTATGTTCTTGTTCTTATTTGTGTACCCTCTTCTTTGGACCGAGAAGTACGGAGAGAGTGTGAGCATTGGAAGCTTGAACTACATATCCTTCGCCGCCGGACTCATTCTCGGGGTAAACATTGCCGGTCATCTCAACGACTATATCTACCTCAAGCTCAAGGCGCGCAATAACGGAATTGGGCGCCCCGAATTCCGTGTTCCTCCCATGATTATAGGAACCGCTCTCGTGCCAATAGGTCTCCTATGGTGGGGATGGACAGGGCAAGCAAAGCTGCACTGGATCTTACCGAACATTGGCAGCTTTATACTGGGAACAGGCGTTTACGTCTGCTCTGGGTGTGTCTCGGTTTACACTATCGACGCATATAACCGATATGCTGCATCGGCTGTTTCTACGAATCTAGTAGCACGAAGCCTAACTGCCGCCTTTTTTCCTTTATTTGCACCCTATCTATTTGATGCTTTAGGCTTTGGGCTCGGGACTACGGTTCTCGCTGGTGCATTCGCGGTCCTCGGATCGGCGGTTGTGTTCACCTTATGGTTCTTCGGCGAAAGTCTTCGGGCTCGCAGCCCTTATTGCGCCGCGTGTAACACTTAAGGACATCATTAATGGCAAAGTCAACTTTCTTCATTATGACCTCATTGTTGGCGAAAGAGCTAGACGTAGGAGTTAAGCTGTAGTTGTTTAGCCGCTTGTACTACGATTCTGTTCGATACCTTACAACAATTTGACCAGATTAGTCCGCTGTTAAGGCTCCAAGTCTGGTACTGTGGGTATTGGTTTAATAGACGAGTCGCGGCAATGTTTAGAAGGTAGAAAGTGACTTGGGAGTGAGACCTCGAGACCAGCCTGCATGTGATTATTCCATTATGGCTTTCTGTTGGGTGACTATGGACTCTTGTGTGCACAAAAACACTCAAATTCTAAAAAAAAAATAGAACTTTTATAGTTATAGTTTGCAAGATATGCTAGGAAAGTGAGGATTACTATTATATAAAAGGTCTACTCAGAAGTTATACACCTAGCAGAGCTTGTATGCGACTTATGCGATAAAATAAAGATTAAGTCTTAAATAGCTAACAATCTAATCTTCAAATAACTAGATACTACTCACAGCTAGCGTATGCTACGGGATTTGCTACCTATCAGTGGTGAAATATGTCTTATCTTTATATGGACTCATGATCCCAACGCCCTCACGGCTTGTGAGGTCACTATCAATTAATTGATCAGCATTCCACATCCCTGTCTAGCTGCCAGGGGTTCCGGGTAGATCCGTGATGCTAACCCATGCGATAAATAATCGAGCTGCGGGCAGGTGGTTGGCTGTAGAGCATTGTTTTATATTGTGTCGCTTTATAGGTAACAATTAGTTTAAAATATAGAAGACTTAGTACCTAGGTAACTTTCCAGATAAGGTACATAAGTGTTACATTGTCGCAATAGCCATAGCGTCAAGAAACGAACGCCATAAGACCTAGGAACGAGTTGAGGCTGTTCTTGCCCCATACAGTCTTTTAGCGCATACCGCTGCACGAATGCACCGAGCTCGAAGTAGTTGGCGAGGGGCTTGTTCTAGGTGGCGATGCGGGACCCCATCGATGATGATAGCTGGTTAAGCATTATTTCCCCGATACATACCAAGCCATTGGTCCCTTCGAGCATGTGGACTTCGGCGTCAGAGAGGTTTCCGTTGAGCGTTTTGTACTTCTTTTCTACATTCCTGTTTCGGAGCTTCTCAGCCAGGCGGCCAGGACGCTTCGCCCTCGATTCGACGACGGCTGGAATACTATTGTTGGTTAAGGCCCGGCGCATCTCTCTTCAGCAAGCGTAGCTACAAGAGTGTAGAAGTCTGGCTCTCGCTCATAACTCTCGATAAACTTGTCTATGAGAGAAGATACCATTTTCGCTCTTCGGTGGAGCCAAGATTATTTCGTAGTAGAATTAAGATATAGGTAAGGAATGCATGATCTTTCAAGACATGCCTTGGGTTACTACTGGTTGGAGCATCGCACTTGTATTTGCGGCGATTCTACGCGCGTGCACATAACTCTCAGTCTAAAAAGTCGCTAATTAATGCCACTATTGACTATTCTCCAATTTCCACAGTCCACGGAGATAGTGCCTGGAAGCCAGAAGCCGAAAGCCGAAAGCCCAGTTATATGTACTAACCTAGGGCTGTGGCCCCTGCTAGAACGCCTGGCCCAGCTCACTATGTCAGCAATTCCAGGTCATTGAAAGGAATTTTAGTGCGTCGATATTATCAAAATACCTTATAGTTCTCGCTACTGTAAAGCAGCACGCCACAAGGGCCTAGAACTCAGCGTCAGGTTACGTTCCGTTCAAATTGAGGCTTAAAAATAGTATATGCCAGACCAAAGAGCTTATCACGAGAGTTTTATTGTCTAAGCCTTTCTCTTCTTAGAAATGCGATACGTGATTTTGACCACCAGGGTTTGCTTCAACCAACAATGCTGCTGACCTAACATCGCCAAGGTTGGCAAGGTAATTGAAATGATCCGGCAGTTTAATTAATGTAACTGACATTAAGTAGGATAGGTCAAGTATTTTCGAGCCTTCGCAAAAATGCCCGGTGGTATTACTACAGACTAGACCGCTTGAAAATAGACAAAATAATAGCACCGTCATCCACAATGCAGCAAATTCTTGTTCTGATGCAAGAGCTAGCTTTCTATCGTTCTATTGACTCTGTTAGGGTATAGATAAATCTAGTGTCCGAGTGAATATAAGCACCGCCACCTTGAAAGACACGCGCACAATATGCTGATCATCAATGGCAATTGGCTCAACAGGGCATAGTTATGATACATTTCACAGTATATTGGTTTATTTCAGTTCATTATTGAATGGACGATGGACTCGCTAGTTCTCATGAGAGATCTTCTCCCCTAAGTTCAGAAGTTTGTGGCGCCAAGTAAGTTGTCAGCTCCGCACGCCAGAATTTCTCATGACCACATCAACGCTGCAACACTACAAAAGTAGAATGTAGCCAAGTCGAACGCGTGAATTCGACTGTGGGCTGTTACATGCTTACTGAGCTAGTTGCGACGACTGTTCTTTTGTTGCTGTGAAAGGATCAACATGATACCCTTGACACTTGCCTTTATAGATTCTTCGTCTAGTATCCATGTTGCATACAGTATTCTAGGAATTACGGGTTCACGTGAACTAGAGTATACAACTACGTTAATGCCTTTTTCCACCCGACTACATCAAATGGAATCATACCTTGGGTAGTTCCTTGTTCTAACCCTTCCCACTTTAAGGACGTAAGCTACTATCAATTATCCAGGCACAAGAAGAAGGACCCGACGTCAAGGATCCAAAGAAAAGCATCGACTAAGTCTTCGCCCCATGATCCTGTCGATGTGACTCTTCATAATATTCAGGTATCGAGAAGTATAGCATTATGATTCTCTTTGCAGCAATAGATGTAAAATAGCTTAGATTTCCTTAATCTCGTCCATATAACTTATAATATTTTGTGTACAGATTCTCTACCGCTATCGTAGTATGGAGCGCTTCCTACCCTGCCATGAAACTCACCACAACGCTATGCCTCTACCAATTCTCCGAGGAAAGCTTCGGCGATTTCCTTTGGTGCGTCTTTAACGGACATTGCCAAGCCAGTCTGTTGGAACACCTTGGCAAGTATGTTACCCAGCGAGGTTTGGAGCTAATACTTCTACCCCGGCGTCATAATCAATAAACAGAGGCTTTCCTTCGCGGAGTGAGATATTACATACAGCTATTAAAAAATTCGATAGGGAGGCAAGGGGCTTGGGGATTCGAAGTTGGAGCTTGACTAGGTTGATGGTTGGATGACTCATTAAAGCTCTGCAGCTAATCAAGCTTCAATTTGTGGTATTGACTGCCAATTGCCTCCCCCGTGAAACTAAGTTTTCGTCCAATTTGGGTGGTCCCAAGGTATTCGATCTATGAACCACTCTAACTCGTCAATCGTCAGCCAGTTCGGGTGGTACATCGCCCGTTTTTCAACCGGCTTTTCCTTATGAACCGCATACTTGGAATGTACAAAAGTCGGTGTTGACTCCTCATGGTCCACGTCAATCTCATATATGTCGATTAATACAAACACAGCTTCATCCACCAGATTAATTTGGTTTATATCAAGGTCAACAGCGACCTCCAGATTGCGATATACAGACGGGGAAATACGCCATGCGCATAGGAGCCCACCAATACTGCGTGTCCTAGGGAGAAACGCAGTCCTATCATCTTGGAAAAGTCTTTCCTTCAGCTGACTCTTTGTCATGCAATGCTTAGCCATCTCAGTTATCTCCCGCAGAACCTCATGGAAATCTGCGTCTGCGTGAGCATCGCGCAAGATCGGGACAAATATTGCCCATGGGTATCTCGAGGAGCCAAGGATAATTGCAAAGGAGAGGATGGGAAATACCCCATGTACTGACTGTCTCTTCCTATCTAGAGTGGCACTGGAGGCAAAGAACAGCGCCGCATGTGGCCCCCGGTGATCAGACGAAAGGGTAATTGAGTGTTCCGCGGGATGGTAACTAGCATGAGGTAGACAAAACACTTCATCTAGCAAAAAGGGATCCTGTTTTCTCTTTCTTGTTGCATTTGGCGCCCGTACAACTTGGAATGTTGTTGGTCGGGGTGATACAAACCCGACAGGGGGCTCTTTCACAACCAACAGCTTAGCGTGGGCTTTTGTCCAATCTTCCGGAAAGATAAGCACTAACGGTCCGCATCGCGCATAGAATGAACCATCCCAATTCTCTACTGGGATGCCGATGTAAGCTCGTGGTGTCTTACGAGTGGTACAAGCTAGTACGATGAATTGATGAACACCCTTCGTACAAATTGGATACTGAAGCCGCACACCGTTGCCATGTATTGCGGGGGGAGGATTGTCCTCTTGGGTACAAGCTTGCAATATTTCGTGAGTTGTGAGAAAATCCGCTGGAGAATCCGCAAATAGTCCATACATGTCCGGTATCCAGGACATAAGAAAGTTGTGCATATCGGGAAATATTTTTGGTGCGCCCCAAGCAAAGAGCGACTGGTCATCGGATACCCTCAAGATCTCTTGTTGTAGACGCATAAAAGCTTTTTTACCTTCTCCATAGATCAAGGGCATGCTAACGCCGAGTATCCCCATAAGCGAGTATGACTGATCCTCAATCCGAGTAGTAGTACGCTTCGCGGCCCAAGACATCCTCTTGGCTATGCATACCCGACTGAACTCTCCAGTTGAAAGGACCGATTTATCAATGCCAGTGATTTCCTGCAGGACATCACTTAGCTCAGACTTTAGGCCCAGACACGTCCAGTTGGAAGAATAAAAACGAACGATCTTGGGTGCTATCAGCTCTTGTAGAGTCCAGCCCCTGCTAAACCATCGACTAGAAGCAATGTCGCCCTGATTTGTAACATCGGCCAGCCACGCATAGCATACTTTCGCGTTACTGTACCACCTAAACATGGAATTGATGGCCTCTGATAATTCTGCAGTGCTTGTCTTGTCTATGCAGCAACTTCATGGCGTTTAGTTAGGCCATCCGTAGCGAAGCACGATTGAACACTCACGTATCAACCCAAGCCCAATCAAGACCATCATTCAGGGCCTGGTCGCAACAGAACTTGATCTTGTCGTAGCCTCTCCGCCTTTTAATCCCAACTGTTACCATGCCCTCCATGTTCTCCATATCCTGGAGAGTACATTCTTCTTCGCCCCAGGTATGAGACAGAATGGCATAGTCCTCAGTGCTATCGCCGGGGAATTGATGGATTTTGAATGTTAACGTATTTATCAAGCGCATATTCAACTTAGAAATATAGATTTAATAATACGTAAGAGCGATAAGGTCCTCAGCCAATTAGTTTTGTTCTGTTGCCGGTGAAAGTATATGTATAACCCCTTTGCCCTAGTATAGTTGAGGAGTAGTGTGATGGAGGGAGTGAAGGTAGTCCTAGAGAAGCCCCGCCTTGCGTACTAAGTAAGTACTTACTAATGTCATATATTGAAGGCCTCGTTAATTACATGATCTTCATAAGCCTCCGCTCATAGTTACCGTAGTATTCTGATCAGCATAAGGTATCCCTCTAACAAGTCCGCAATTTCAAAAGCCGAATAACAGGGGTTTCCCATAAGGGATATATACCCAGCAAATCTTCTATGTAACCCTTAAATAAGCGTGATATGCGATTCTAACCAGATTTATGCAATTATATTAAATCCTAGAAGATTACTAATCGTTGTCCCTCTCTCCACTTTTATATTGTGAGCTTGGGACAAAACGGATACTTACCTAAGTGCGCACTTTAGGTACAGTACTACTGTACCAAGGTATTATATTTAGTTGTAAGGGACAAGAGAGGGAACTCGGAAAAAAAAATTATTCTACGGCCACAAGTTTCATTGGCCATTCGGATACCTTAGGACCAGTTCTAACTTCCAAGTCCATGTGTACACCACGCTTCTATCGGCGTTCGGCACTTAAAAAGGCCGTCAATATGTCTCCGACAAGGGCTTCAAAACCGAGACCTGGAATACCATACTCGACTAGATTCTACGGTTACTAAAAGGGGCGATCAATGCTTTAAGATCTATTAACTGTAAACTGTAAATGAAGTGTGAATTATCAGTTCAATTCGGAACCTCGCGCTAGAGTTAGTACGACACCTACAACTACCCTATTGGGTAGACCTTGGTAGAACATTTCCCTATCACAATTTGAACACCTTGTTCCTTTGATGTGATCTGCTCTCTGGGTGGGGTACCCTCAAAGCCATGATATAGTAGAGAGCAGCAGCATTGGCTAGGAAAAGCCAACTCTAGCAACGGGGTTTGAGTCTACTTAGCTAGTCCTTGATAATAGATGGCTATTCATTTGTTCTACAATTATATCACACAAGTAAATAAGCTATACGGACATGTGATTGCAATCAAATAGTAAATAGTAGCCAGCATTGACTGTAAAGAGTTGGAAGCTTAAGGCCAAGCATTTGCCGAGGTTGGGAACTAATCAACATATATATTAAAAAATGTTTAGGGAAAATTGATGAATAACCATATTTATCACACGGTACATACTTTACATGACTAGAAATAAATTTCAATTCAGACAAGAATCTCCATATTACCAAACGTATCCCCTACGCTATACAATCACACTACAGGGTGAAGTAATGATACTTCAATACCTAAGATTCATCTGCAAAGAAAAGTGATAGCTAACTGATCTGAACGTCTCTGAGATATTGCCTCAGATTGCCGGAATCTATCAAGCTGGAACGGACCGGGGCTTGAAGTTTGCCCGATCCCGTTCAAGATTTGACCGAAGGCGCTGCACAAGTACCAAACCCTCATCATGATGATCGGCCAGAGCGCAGCAATTGCCGAGACATTCCCTGGAATAATTCATCCGCGAACCGAGCTGTTGCCCGAGCGCAACTTTTTCTATCAGTAATCCAAAATGCACGGAAGATGGCGGTGTATTTTCACGATGCTAGGCATATTCATATAGACTGCGCCTTGATTGAGTAATCATATACTAAAAATTCTAATAAGAATCCACGTCCTGCGAGCCACGAGGAGATGAAGATGAGCTTATATCTTAGAGATATTGAGCTTTTTGATAGAAAGCTAAAGGACACCTGTGACAGCCGAACAGCCATGAATGCTCTCGATTCTCTTCATCTGCGCGACCTTGAGTGGCGCCAAACTGCTGGTATTGCCCTTGCAGTGGTTATCCTTGCGGTAATTCTATTTCCACGCTTATTACACGTGCTATGCTTGACGTCTTATGATTCATAGACCATCATTCGTCGCCTACTCTTCGACCCCCTGGCCAAGATCCCTGGCCCATGGTACACCAAGTGGACGAACGTTATGATAACAGTCAAGAATCTTACGGCAGAGGGACCTCTCTATGTTGATCAGCTGCATAAGAAGTATGGTAAGTGTAACTAGAAAATGTTGCATCCAAACTACAGCCATTAGTGTTAATACTACCACAGGTCCGGTGGTACGGCTAGGACCAAGCGAAGTCGACATAGTTGATATTGCGGCAACCAAAAAAATCCATCGCGTCAAAGCCGATTTCGTGAAGACCGATTTCTACAAAGGGCTTGGATACAAAGGGGAGAACATACTCAATACCCGAGATGTAGACTTTCATCGTCGGCATCGAAAATTGCTGTCACAGCCAATATCTGAGAGCAGCTTGAAGGCGATGGAGCCGCAGATCGAAGAGAAAGTGCGCTTGACAATTGAGAAAATGGGAGAGGAAATGATAATTAGAAAGGCTGTAGATGTCTACAAATGGTGGATGTTCATGAGTACAGACATTATTGGCCAGTTGACCTTTGGAGAGTCGTTTCGCGCTCTTGAGAACGGCAAGGTAAGGGAAATATTCAACACA
Organism: Xylaria sp. FL1042; assembly: GCA_022495085.1. Taxonomy (NCBI): domain Eukaryota; kingdom Fungi; phylum Ascomycota; class Sordariomycetes; order Xylariales; family Xylariaceae; genus Xylaria; species Xylaria sp. FL1042. The sequence continues at coordinate 248,181 of MU380152.1, forward strand.
CGATAACAAGTCAAGACTCTAATGAAATAACCAGGTCAACACTTATATTAAGGATCTTCGTTCAATAGGGTATCTCGCTAGTATCTCATCCCAGCTAGTGTATATGATGCCAGTCTTATGGCAGTACGTCTTCTTCCACGCCTTACTCTCCGTTTCAAGCTTCTATCAATAACCATAAATCTTAACAAACCCTTGCAGTGTTCCACTCCCTGCCCTTGGCGGCTCAGTGAAAGCGCTTGCAGCCCGGCTAAAGGTCTATGCGAATGTGCAGCTTCAGCACTTGAAAGAAGCAATGGAAGGCCAAGACGGAGGAAGAGCATGTTAGCTTGTTCTAGGAACGCTGAAGTAATTCATTAATGCTGACATTGTGAATACAGTACTTTTTAGTAAGCTAGTGCGAGGAGCTACAGTAGACGGTGAATCTTTGACTGAAACTGAAATAAGGAATGGTGAGCCGCTTCTTTTTAATCATCCGCAGGTTATGGGAACTATGGTTTTGGACTTCAAACAGTCATTAATATTGATATCTCATTTTCTAGATGCCGAAGCCTATATTATTGCAGGCAGCGAGTGCGTTTCTATCCCTTTCTATATTCCATTTATAAGCTTCTTGATCTTAGCGCCCGTTATTTTGTAACTCCATGCTTACAGACACTTTAGCACGACCTCCAATACACTTGCATTCTTGACATGGGCTCTGTGCAACCAACCAGAACTCAAAGATCAGCTAGTCGAGGAATTAAGAACACTACCGGCAAACTTCACCGCTGACGACCTGAAACTTCTGCCTTTTCTGAACCGGTGTATTACAGAAGGTCTACGGCGCTTTCCTGTGGTCCCTGGTGGTCTTCCACGATACGTTCCAAGAGAAGGAGCCGACCTTGCTGGATATTGGCTGCCCGGAGGCATTACTGTCACCACACAGTCGTGGACTCTTCATAGAAATCCGGAAGTGTTCCCTAATCCCGACCAGGTTAGTAGACAAGACTCTTTTATGCCGTGCCGCAGGAACACTAGTTGCTGAATCACGTGACTGTCATTCACCCTTACTATACACTCTTTTCTATTTATGATACATCGCAGTTACTTAGTTCGCATGTGTGTTTAGTATAATCCCGCACGATGGGAAAATCCAACGAAAGAGATGAAGGATTCCATGCTAGCATTTGGCGGCGGTTCGAGAGGTTCGTCCATTCCCCGCATCCCTCCATGCCCTCTGAGTTCCTCTACTAAGACCCCCCTTTCCAGCATGCATCGGTATGCATCTTGCGTATATTGAGCTTCGCATGGGACTTGCCTATTTCTTCCGAACTTTCCCTAATTCACAGATGTCTACCTTGGAGGGTATGACTAACGAGGACATGAAACCAGCCATGTACTTCATTTTGAGCCCTCAGTATCATCGTTGCCTAATCAAGGCTGCTTAAAACGTTGAAGCTAAAATAGAGATGTTCCTTGTTGTGTACAACAATCTGGTCTAATTGACAACACTCAAAGTGGACATTACATGTCTATTGCCTACGCTAGCGACAAGAATTCTTCTAGAAGATGAACCGAGTCATCTACTCTATCTTACACCAGAATATAAGTATACTGCATAGGTGAACGTAAATAGAGAAAGTGTAGCTGCTTCTACTCCTTGCACTAAGGAAATAGTATTGTAAATTTGCCTGCAGATTTAACGTTAACAGACTTTGCCCAGAGGTGATTTGAAATCAGTTCATTAGCCAGATGCTCTGGAAGAATGAGGTTCGTAGGGTTTCATTTAAAAGTTTTGCTCGGTAAAGTTAAGATATACCATCAAGGCACTTATATCGCAATGCATCGAATCCGGTAGAATTGTGTTAAACCCGCTTCTACATAGTAGGCCATGGAGGTAAATGTCTCCCACTAGTGAAATGGCGTACGCTCATGTGCTTGTAGCTTGCGGCACGATATGGATGATTATCTATGCATATGACGAGCAGTGACTTGTAGAAATTTTAGCTTATAGAAAATGAGGCTTAAAGAAATCCTAGAATGCTTCTACAAATAACGAGTTGTATACTTTTAAGTAGATCTGAGGTTGGAAATGTGGTGAGAGTGTATATACACATTCCCAAGAACAAGTCATATAGAACGAGTGAGACATAGCTTAGTGGGTAGATAGCAGCGCTGCTGACCTTGTTGGCATGTAACCCATGCCCCGAGTTAGGTAAAACCAGGTAATTGACGAAGAAATAACAAAAGAAAGGAAGGAAGGAAATAGTATACCCAACCTTCTTGATGCGCCAAACTACGGATACATGCACTTTCTCTCCAAATAGGGGGAAGAAAGTGGTGCCTAGAACCTGCAAGCAATTACGGTATCTTCCCAGATATTTCGCGGGTTTCGCTTTAGATAGGACTAAAAAGATAAAAAATATATGCGTGTAATAAGCCTACATGGTATTGCTAGGATCGGTCCACTGTACCCACAACAGTTAATCGCCGACTAATACTTAGTAGTATGCCCTTAAAGTGTTTGCTCACCTACTGTAAGTATTGATGCTGCTTTGGTTCGAAACGCCCTAACAAGAAAGCAGCATCTTACGCGCGAGATGAACGACGCACGAGGACGCTCTGACTGGGATTGAAACGGAGCAGGACAGGGCGCGGGGATGCCCCCTGCAATACCCAGACTCCGGGTTGGAGCTACTGTAGGTCCTTAATATAGCGTGCTAAAGGTGCTATGCTGGGTAGGTTAGGCGTTAACAATTGCTCGTGTTAGGATCTATATAGTACTGATATAACATATAACATAGATAGGAAAGCGAGGCATGGCGGTTTCAAATACAGGCAATGGTTCCATCTACTAAAAGCCCTTCGTAACATAGGAAGCTTTTCACAGTACCAAGCATAGGAGCACCTAATGCGGTAGTACTCTTACCGTGGCGCGTGGACATAATTCTTCACTCCGAGAGAATCGCCGATAGATCATGAACTAGCTCGTCGAAGTTAGACTCCAACTGTAGGTATTCCAACTAGAATCGAGTCAATCCTGTGCGTTGCCATATCTGTTTGGCACCGAGATATGGCGTATGATGCCTACTTTTCGTGGGCATATATGGACGGGCAAGGCCACTAGTCGATAAGTCCAACAGAGGAGCATTTACTGTTCTGAGCCATTGCTGCAATTCTCACCGAACCACTTGTTCACGATGTGGATGCGATGCCTAGCTTTATTCATCGCGGCTTCGCCGTTAATGAGCGCCGTGGTAGCAGACGTTACGGCACCTGGGAACGAAACCGCCAGTCTAGACAGCTTGACGACTTGGTGGCACAATACAGGCGAAATCAATTACGAGACGCCCGTGCAGAATGAGAATGTCCGTCAGTCGCATGTCTACTCAGCCTGGGACCAGGGCCCTGGGTAAAATCGACAGCGGATTCAAGTGAGACCTAGTATGTATTGTCGCCATTCGAAAGTTTACCGGTTTCACAACATCACTGACACTTTATGGTTTAGTTACAACTCGTTCGTATACGAGACGATCCCTCGCAATGGTCAAGGGAACATCATGACCCCAGGCAACCCGTCGTCGGTCACCACCGCTGACGACGGCGTGACGGTAGAGGCAGCCGTCTGGATCACTATGGCCTGGACACAGATTTTATACACTACAGATGCCTGGGTCAAGATCTCCCGTCGCGGCAGCACCGCGAACATAACCGCCGCTGATATCACAATTCGGTCTAGTAACCTCGGTGTTGTGGTAGATGACAGCGAAAACAACATCTATGATCTCGTTCCCTACCACGACGCAGGTGTTCGCTTTTCTGTTGAGTTTAAAGATAATATGTACTCTTACCGAGATAGCTGTGCTACGACAACATGCGACTTCGTCCAAGACTGGGTCGCTGATGGCACAGACTACGTTTCGGTACTGACGGACGACAACGCCGTCATGGGAAGCGAGCCCCACGACGCTCTGTTAATTTTCGCAAGTCCGTCTCCGTCTTCGGCTGCTGACCTCGTGCCCGGTGTGTCTCCGGACTACAACCTCTATCGAGGGCCCATGAACCCCCGATGTTATGGTTTACACCGCCACCCCAATCGCCGAAGGCGACTATGTCTATGCTGGTTGTCAGGTCACGTGACCTTTGGGGCGCCCCACCACCTATTTATATTATAGCTAAAATCTCCCATTACTGCTACCTTTTAGCTAGTCTATATATATATAACATATTTAAGTTTTATTTATTATAAATACATAATAAATAAAGCTTATTATTTATGCTTGTTTGCTTTTTACGTTATATTAAAATATTAATATTATTTTTAATATAATAGCTGGCGATTATTTTAATGTTTTTAACTGCTAAAACAATTAAATTTAATTTTAATTAATAATTTAATCTTTGCTATTTATAAAATTTATTAATCGGGTTAATTTTAATCTGCTTTTGCTAAGAAAATTTTAAATTAATTAAATATAGTTAAATATGTTAACTTATTTAAAAAATAATATTATTGCTATTAAATTAACAAGCTATAGTTAATTAAAAAAAATTCCGATTTTTAATAAAATATTAAATGCTTGCTATATTATTATATTAGTTTTAGCAGTTTTTACGTTTAAAACTTTTAAAAGCAATATTTAAGTTTTTTAAGTATATATATAATTTAGTTAATAAAACATTTAAAATAAGTTTAACACTTTTATAACTTTAAAAAATAATTTATATTTTAAGCTTAAGTTAAATTTTAAGCTTAATTTTAAGCTAAATTTTAAGCTTAATAATTTTTTTTTTTTTATTAACTTAAATAAGCAAGTGCTATTTAATTATAAATAAATACTATTAAATACTAAAAAAATACTATTTAATTATAAGCAAATATTAGCTAAGCATAAGCAGATGCTTTTAAATAACTCTGCTTAATTTATTTTTTTATTAGTTTAAATATTAATAGTTTTTATTATTTCTAGTAATTTTTTAAATATATTAGCAGTTGCTATAAAAAATAAAATTAACGCTAATATATAAAGTTTTTATAATTAGCTTATTAAACTAATAATAAATTAAAAAAACTATATTAATTTATATATAAGTTTAATATATAGTTTTAAACTTTTTTAATTCTAGCTTACTATTTTTTTATTTTATACTGTTTTTTTTTAGCTTATTATAATTATTTTTAAGCCGCCTATTATATAATTATTAGTTTTAACTAATTAAAACTATATTATTTTACTTTAAATATAATAAAAAAATAAATTTAATTTTAATTTATTATTAATAATTATTTTATATATATTAGCTTTATTTTGCTATTTAATAAAACTAATAAATAATAAAAATTTTTTTTTGCTTGCAGCTTGGTTAAACCTATTATAAAACTTTAAAAATAATATCTAATAAAATATTTTAGCAGATAATATATTTTTTTATTTAGCTAGCTAATTATAGCAACCGCTTTAATAATATATTAAGCCAATTATAAATTATATAACTTTAAAATTATATTAAAAATAGCTACTTTTATAAGCTACTTTATTTTTGCGACGTTAGCAGCATAATTAACTTTTAAAGCTTTAATATTTAAAAATAAATAAATTATATAATATAGCTATTATATATAAAATATTAAATAATATTTTATTAAGATTTTATAAAAACTTAAAGCTTTTTATTTTAAATAAGATTTAAGCACGCGCTTATTATATATTTGCTTAATTAATTAATATTAAACAGAAATTTTAATTAATTTAAAGTCGATTTTATATTTTAAATATAATAAAATTAAATAAAAAGTTTTAAATATTATTATATTATTTTTTTACTTTAATTATAACATAGTTGCTGCTATAAAGCATACTATTAATACTATAATTTTATATATTTTTAGTTATATATTTTATTTATTAGCCTATATTATAGCTGCAATTATAATTACTATATATTTTGCCGATAATATTTAATGCTTAAACTTTATTAAATAGTTTTTAAGCGTTTAATAAATTTTACGCAATAAAAATGCCTTTTAATCTTTTTTTATTTCTAATAAACTTTAAAGCATAGTTATATTTATTATAAAATATTTATATTAATTTTAATTTAGCTAGTTATTTTAACGCTAATATTTATTTAAACGCTTTTTTTATTTTATAACTACATTTTTATATAATTTTAATAACTAATCAAAAGCTAGAATATAATAATAATAAACTAAATAATTAGCAAACTGCTAAAATAAATAGCTATAAAAATATTAAGATTTTATTAAAAATTAAACTATTTAAATATTATAATATAATTTTAATTATATAATATATTAGTAAGCTTAATTTGCTTAGCTTTTATTATAAAAATATTATAATATTGCATAAGTTTAACGTTAATATATTTTTAGATTTTATATTAGCAGGCGCGGTTTAATTTAAAAGTTTTAAAAATTATATTAAATAAATTATTACACACGATTTAATAGTAGCTAAAACGCTATTTTTATAGCGTTTTTAAAAAAACAAGCTTAAAGTTATAAAACTTGCTAATTAAAAAAAATATAATTTTACTAACAAGACTTTTAAATTAGTTAATAATTATATTAACACTAAAGTTTATTATTATTAAGAAATAAAAGATATTAACAAGAATTATATTATTTATTACGTATATAATAACTTAAATAAATATTTTAAGCTTTTAATTAAACTAAAGCGTTTTAATAATATAATTTAAAATTTGCGTAAATAAATTAACATTAATAAATTTTTAGCTATAAAATAATAATATAAAATAATTAAAGTTTATAAAATTTAAAATAAATATATTAATAAATTTAAAGCTATTATTAAAAAAAATAATTTATATAGTTATTATAGCAACAGTAGTAATAGCAGCATTAATAAATCTTAAAATTAAAATTATTTTTAAAATATTTTTTTTTTTTTATTTAATATTATATAAGTTTTTTTTAATTTTTTTAAATTAATATTAAATATATTTAAAATAAAATCTTTTAACGCTAAAAATAGCAAAAATAATAAAAAAAAAATAAAAAAAGCTAAACTAACCAAAAATAATATTAAATAAAATAGCTTAGGCTTTTTTTATTATAATTAAAATAACTGCGGTTTTTATTAATATAATAATTACAACGGTTAAAAAAATTATAATAATTAGCCTGCAAAAATAGCTTAAATATTTAATATTGCAGAACTAATAATATATTAAAATATTAATATAAAAAATATTTACGCTTTAAAACATGTTATTAAGCAAATAAATATATTTTAATTTAATTATAACGATTTATTTAATAAAAAGCCTAATAAGCTTTCTAATAAAAACAAATTAAAAAAAAAATAAAACAAATATTTAAAAAAAAACATATTGCTATTAAATTTATTAATTTTTTTTAATCTAGCTAACAATTATAAACTACTAATTATTAACAAATTTAATAGCTTTTTTTACTTAATAAATAATATTTTTATATCTTTTAATATTATAGTTTTTATATTATTTTAGTTTTTATTTAATAATAATAATTAAACTATTTTAATTTTTAATTAAACGCTAATAAAAAATATTTATTAAGCTTTAATATTATTTATTAAAAAAATATTAAATTTAAAAATAAATATTTAATCGAAAAATTCTTTAAAACTTAAGTATAATCTTTAACGCGTGCTTATTTTAAATAAAACTCTTAAAAATTTTAAGGTTTAAAGCGCTTTTATATATTTTAAATTATTAAATTATATACGCAAAAAAAAAAAAACTGCTTATTTTTATATTACTAATAGCTAGGTTTATAAATAAAAAAGCTATATTTATTTAAAAGTTATTATATATAATTTAACTTAATTTATTAAAATATATATTAATATATGCTTTTTTTTTAGTTTTATATTTATTAAATATTTTATAAAATATTACTTTAACTAGATTATTATTAATATAAAACTTTTTAGTCTTAAAAATATAAATAAAAGCTTATAAATTATTTAATGCATAAATCTTAATATTACCTTGCTAAATATTAATAAAAAACTATAAACTATAAAACAAAGATTTTATTTTATTAAGAAATTTAAATATAATATGCTTTTAAATACTATTTTTTTATTTAATAACCGCTTTTATATTTAATAAAAAAGCAAAATATAAAACAATAAGCTATATATTAATAATATAAATAAATAAATTAAGCTGTTTAAAAGTTTATATAATAAGCTAAAACTACACTAAAAGTTTATTTTAATATAATTAAAAATTAATATTAACGTTAAGCCTAGTATAAGAATTATAATATTTATTTAATATTATAATTTATCGATTATAGCACAAGGTTATTTAATTATTAAAAAAATATTTTTAAATTTAAACTTTAATAGTCTTAGCTTAATAATAAATAATATTATTAACAGCTAAAACAAATATTATTATTTTGCTAACTTTAAAAAACTATTAATATTTATTTATAAAAAAAATATATTAAAATATATTAAAACAATATAAATATTTAACTTTATTAAATCCTACTTAGTTATTATATAATAAAATATTAATAAATTTTGCGCTGTTTTATTTTTTAAGATTATTAATATTATTAAAACTAATAATATAAACAATAATTTAAATAACTAGTATAACTACAGTTATTTTTTTAATCTCTTAAACCTTTGCTTTAAGTTTTTTAGCAAGTTTTAAATAAACAAATCAAAAATAAACATTTTTTTTAATTAAAAACTAAAAATAGTTTAGCAAATTAAAAATATTATTAAAAAACATATATATTTATTTTATTTAAAATTAAGCAGATTTAATAATAATATTAAAATATTTATTATTTTTAAAAAAAATATAATATATAATAATTTAGCTTAACGCTTATATTAGCAATCTTGCTATAATATAAAAGCTATAAACAATATTTTAAAACCTTTTAATAAAGCTGGCGTTATAAAATTAATATTATTTAAATAACTATATTTTATAGCGTCGCTAGCTTTTATTATTTAACAAAAAAGCAAACCTTATGTCGTTATTAATTTGCGTAAAATTAACATTAAATTTATAAACAATATATATTTTTTACTTAAGCAAAACAAAATCTTTAAAATTATATATAAATTTACTATTTTTATAACAGTCGATATTATAAAAAAATATTTTTAACAAAAGATTTTTGCTAAAAATAAATATAAAACTATTTTTATTATATTTTATTATAATTATAAATAATTTATTATAGCTATAATAAAACTTAAAATATTTTTTAAATTTTTTTAGTACTATATAAAATAACTGCTTTATAAATATTTATAAAAATTTATATTAGTTTATATTAATAATATTATTATTTTTTTATAAAATATTTACAAATATTTTAAATATTTTAATATTATTTTTAATATATTTATAGCGTTAAAATATATTATATTATTAAAAAAATATTATTTTACATAATATAAATTAATAGCTTTAAGTTAATATATTTTTAAATTAAGCCTTTTTATAAACAAAAAAAAATATAAGGCAATTTAATAGTTAAAAATACTAGAGACTTTTAATAATTTAAAAAAAAGCCTTGGCTTTATAAGTTTTTTTTGTTTTTATATTTACTAATTTGCAAGTATTGTTTTTTTTTTAAATAAACTAAAAACGCTTAGCTTTAAAAATTGTTTAAAAAAAGCTAATTTTAAAAAAGCGCGATAAGCTTAAAATATTTAGTTATTTTTTTTAATTTTACTATTTAAACTTAACAAGTTAACTAAAAAAATATTTTTTAAAAAACTTGCTAAATATTATATTATAATAGCTTGCTAAGATTATATATAAACAAAAGTATAAAAAGCTTAAAAAACTTTTAAAAAATAAATATATAATGCTATTATTTTTATATTTTTAAATTATAATAAACTTTTTATATTTTAAGTTAATTTTAGCAAATTATATAATATAAGCGCAGCGTTATATTAAATATAAAAAAAAAAATAAAAAATTTAAACTTATATTATTTTTATTATAAAGTCTTAGCTTAACTAAATAAAATTTTAGCATTTATAAAATTAAAACATATAGCTTTATTTAAATATTAAAAAAGCTTATATAATATTTTAATTATAGTTAAGTTTATGTTTATATAAATTATAACGTTATTATATAAGCTTTTTAATCGGTATTATAAAAGCTTAAAAAATTAAGTCGCTTTATTTTATAACGTTTATTTCTTATAAAATATACTAATCGGCTGCTTATTTATTATATTTTAAAAAAAATATTTATTAATATAAATACGTTTTTATAATTGCTATATTATAATTAAAAAAAACAAAAGTTAATATTTATTTTAGTTATATTTTTTTTTATAATTATATAAAAATAAGCTTAACTTTTATAAAATTTATTAAAATTTATTAAAAAAAACTAAACTATAAAAATAATAATTTAGCTAATCTTTAAGCTATTAAATAATATAGCAGACATAAAAAATATATTTAATAAAATATTATTACTTTTTTAAGTTATAAATAATATATTAATAGTTTTATAAAATATTTTAGTTTTATAAAAAACTATACTGCTTTTTTATAAGATTATTAATATATTTAAAGCAAAAATTTAAGTTATAAATATTAACAGCGTTATTATAACTATAATTTATATTGCCGATAAATTTTAAAAGAAAATTATAAGCAGCTTTAAAAAAAATTAAATATTTTATATTATTTATAAACGTTTTTAAAAATAATATAAAATAACTAAAAATAATAAAAAAGGTTTTATTATAACTTTTTATATTTTTAAATATAAACTAGCTAGTTGTTTATTATATTTTATATAATTTTTTAATAACTGCTTTATAATTTTAATAATTATATATTTATAAATTATATAACTTGCTTATAATAATAAAGCTTATACTAGCGTTAACTATATATATAATTATTTATAAGCTATTATATATTGCTTTAATCTACAATAATATATTAAAAAGTTTATTAATAAATATTTTAATTATTAAATAGCTTTTAAGCCAACTTATAAATTTTATAATAATTTATAACTTATTTATATTTTTATTATTTTATTATTAGTTTTTTGCTTTAATTTTATTATCGGCATATTAAAGTTTTAATAAAGTAATAATATTATATTTATAATTATATATAAAATATTTAAAGCATTTAAATATATTATAAGTTAAAATAATTAAAATATAAAATATTAAGCTTGCTTATATTTATATTATATATATTTTAATTAAAAACTATTTAATATATTTATTTTTAACATAAATTTTAAACTTGTTAGCAGCTTATAAATAATATTATATAAAGCTATAAATATTAAAATAAAACCTTTTATATTATATTATTAAGCTGCTAATAAATAAATTAAACAAGCTATTTAAATGTTTTAAATAGTAATAATTATAATATTAAACGCTTAACTTAATTTTTTAAATTAAAAAAACTATATTATTTATATTATTTATTGCTTTAATATTTTTATTTTATTTATTATAAAAAAAGTTCTTTTTAAACTTTTATATAGCTATAAATATAAAACTTTTTTTTTTATAAATTTTAAAATCGAAAATAACTATATTTAAGTATAATAAATATTATAGCAAAAAATATTAAATGTTATATATTTAATATAAATATAAATAAAAATATACTATAATATAAAATATATAAAACTATTATTAATTTTTAAAAATAATTTAGTTTATATTAAACTTGCTAAATTTAATGCTTTAAAATATTATTTATAAAATTAAATAAAGTTAAGCTTTTATAAAATTGGTCTTTTTTAAATATTAAAATATATTAGTTTTTTTTAATACTGCGTTAAGCTTTTAAAATAATTATAATAGCAAAATAAAATATTTATTAAATATTTTAAGCTTGCTAAAAAAAATATATTTAAACATTTATAATTAAAACTAAAAAGTTTTTATATTAAAAAAATTAAAAAATAAATTATTAATAATATATTTAGCTATACTTATATTAAACTATTATTAGTTTTATTATATAATAAGATTTAATTATATTATAAGGTTAAATAGTATAAATATAATATAAAAATATAAAAACTAGTAAATTATATTAAAAAAAACGTTTTAAAACTTATAAAAATATATTATAAGCAAACTAAAATATAAAGTTTAATACTATAGCTTAAATAAATATTAATTAATTTTTTTATTATATTAAAAGTTTATTATAATAATTAAATTTATATTTTAATTTTTAATTTATTAATATAAGCATTTACGTTTTAAGCAAAATATTAAAAAGTTTATTTATATTTTAAATAAAATATTAAAAAGTTTAAAAAGCTTTTATAGCGGTTTTTAATTAGTTAAAAAACTAAAATATAAAAAAAGCTAATATAATTATCTTTTAATTATATAAATATATAAGCTTGTTTATAAATTTAAAAAAAATAATTAATTACTTATAATTTTTAGTAAATATATAAAAGTATATTTAAAAAAAGATAATATTTTTTAAATGTTTTTAGTGTGCTATATTTAATATAAAAGTATTTTTAATATATTAATATATAATATTATATAAAACTATTTTATATTTTTTTGCCTATGCTTTTTTATTTTAACAACTACTATTTTTTTTTTTTTTTGTTTGCATGCTTTAATCTTTTATAAAACTTATTATCTTTTATAATATTTATTATTTTTTATAATACTTTTTTATAATATTTATTATCTTTTATAATATTTATTATTTCTTATAATATTTATTGTTTTTTATAAATTTTTTTTTTTTATTTTTTTTAATATTTTTATTACTTATAAAATAGTCCTACTATTTAACTTTATACTTGTTTATATATAATTTATATTTTTAATCTTTTATTTTTTATATTATAAAATTGTTTAATTATTATATAGCTAAATTATTTAGTAATTATTTATAATATAATTTATTTACTGCTTAATAAAAATATTTTATTATTTAATTTTTATTTTTATATTATTAAATACGCATATAATTAAGTTTTAAAACTATTATAATATGCTTTGTTTTTATTTTTTTATTTTAATATTATATTTATGCATATAATTAAGTTTTAAAACTATTATAATATGCTTTTTTTTTTATTTTTTTATTTTAAATATATTATTTTTATTTTTTTTTTATTATTTAACTTATTATAATGCTATACTTATTAATAGTCGATAATAAGTTCAAGGTTAAAAATGCTTAAATTAAAATTAAGTAATTAAATTAAGTGTAAATTAATTTATATAAATTATTAAGTAAGTATAATATTAATAATAACCTTATTATTTTTATTATTATTAATAAAAAATCTATTGTTTAATTTTTTAATTTTTATATATATTTTAAAAGCTTAATGCCTTTTATTTACTATATTTTTTAGTTGCTTTAAAATATAACAAATAATAACTGCACCTTTATTTACGAGATTTTAATTAAAACTATTTTAAGTTTTAAAATAAAATTTTTTTAAAATTTTATAATTAATAAAATATATGTAATTCCGTGTGATTTTAGCTTAATTAATATTAAATATATTTAAATTGTTTTATATTTTAAATATCTTAATTTATTTAGCAACTTGGTAGCAAAAATTGCGCTTATATAATAGCATGCTATTTTTAAAAACGTAAGTAAACTAAGCTATAACTTTTAATTAATTTTAAAAAAAAAAAACTAAACAAGTTTTATTACTATAGGCTGCAAGGTTATACTAATTATTAATAATTATATAATTAATTAAAAATATAATTATACGATTTATTTAAACTATTTATATATTAAATGCTTTATAATTAATTATAATTATTTTATTTGCTTGCAGCGTACTAATAAAAATAGTTATTATATTTGCAAATATATTAGCTACTGCAAAAAGTTTTACCTAGTTTATTATTGCGTCTTTTATATAATTTATTAAGCTTATAATAAATATATTATATTAAAATATTTTAAGCTTTTTATTTTAGCTTGTTTAAAAAAAACTATTTATAATTTTAGCTTTATTTTATTATTAAACGTTTAAATTTTTTTAGGCAATATTTTTAAGTTATTTAAGTTTTTAAAAAAAAATTAAAAAATTATCTACGCAGTATAATATTTTAATAAATATAGCAAGCATAAAAATATTTATATTATTTAAACAATCTTATATATTATTAATATATTTATTAATAAAAGCTTTTTATTTAAAAAAAAGCTTAAATAAACTAGCTTATATATAATTATATTATATACTATTAAATATATTAATTATATTAGCTTTATAAACGCAGGTAAATATTATATTATTATTAAGTTTAATAACGCTTATTATAATATTTATTATATTATATTAAAATATAGTTATTAGCTTAAAAGCTATAATAAATATTAAGTATTTGCAGTTATAAAGATTAAATATAATATAATTATATAAAAACTAAAAATTATTAAAATATTTATAGCTATTTTTTAAAAGTAGGCATATTTAATTAGCTATGCAAATTTTTTTTTAATATTATTATATTTAGCTTTTAAAATTAAATTTTTACTTAATATATTAACATAAATAAATAATATTTATTATATAACTTATATTAATTTAATAATAAAGCTTATAAAAACTTTTTAATTTTAGTTTATTAATATATTTAATAATTTTAATAAAATTATAATAAATATAATAAATCTTTATTAATATTAAATTATAATTTTAAGCTATAATTATAAATTATAAATTTTTACAATATTTTATATTAAAAAATAAAAATATTATAATATAAACTTATATAATTTATTTAAATATAATATATAAAATAGCGTTTTAAATATTATAAATAAGCTAATTAATTATTTTAATATAAAGTTTTAATAATAAAAAGCGCCCAAAGTTTTTATAACTACTATTAAAAGATTTATTTAATTATTATATATTATTATATATAAATATAACTATTAAGCTAGATTAATAAAATATATTAGTTATTTTAAAACCTTAGCTATAATAATATTAATGCTTGGTTTAAATATTTATAAATATATTATTTTATAGCTGTTTTTTATTATTTTGCCTTAAAATTTATTTTTATTGCTTTAATTTAATAATAAGCTTAAAGTTAAACTTATTAATATATTTTTTTAAGCGCTTTAATTGCTAGCAGCTAATATAAACAAAAAAAAAACTATTTAAATAATTTTTAAAACGTTAATTAAAATTATTTATAAAGCTTACAATATTAATTAAAAAATTTACAGCTATATAATTATATATATAGCTATATATTTTAATATAATTATTACATAAACTATAAATAATAAAATAACCGATAAATAATATAAGTTTATTAATATATAAGCTATAAAGTTTTTTTTAAAATATATTAATAAAAAAATATTTAAATTAAAAAAAAAATATAAAAAGCATATTTAATAATAAATTAAAAAGTTATAGCAATATTATTAATTTATTTTTTTTATAAAAGTTTTAAATAAGCTATTATTATATAATATTATATGCTTATATTTTTTAAAAGCTTAAAAAAAGCTATTAAACTATATGCTTTTTATTTTTGCGCTATATTATTTATACTAAAAAAACTATTATAGCAAATTATAACTAATTAAAATTAATATAATAGATTTTAATATTATAAAAAAAATAAATAGCAAAAAATTTTTTATATAAATTAAAAACGCTTTATAAACATTAAATATTAAACTATTTTTTGTTTAATTAGTTTATAATAATATTTTTAAATATAAAATAAAAACTATAGCAGCTGCTATTATTATTAGCAACAATAAATTTATTAAGCTAGATTTTAATTATTAATAATTTAATTTTAATTAAAAATATATTTAATATATTAATTTTATTAATTTTTTTATGCTTGCTTATTTTTTTAATTATATTATAAATAAAACGCTATAAAAATTAATTAATTTTTATAAAATAAAACTTAAGCCTTTTATAAAGCTAAAAACTAAGCTAAAAAAATTAAAGCTAAAAATTAAGCTAAAAAAATTATAGCTAAAAACTAAAAGATTAAAAATAAAACTTAAAAAACTAAAAATTAAAACTAAACCTAAAAAACTAAAGCTAAAAATTAAAAAACTAAAAATTAAAAAGCTAAAAACTAAACTTGAAATAAATATAACTATTAATAAAAAAGCTAAATTTAAGCTTTTTAACTTTATATTAAAAAAGTTTGCAGCAGTAAATATATTTAAAATTAGCTTAATAAATATTATAAAAAAAAAATTTAAAGTTTTACTTGCTAAGTTTTTTATATTTTATAAAAAATAATATTTATTTTTAATTATAAATATTTATTATATAATTTATAGTTTAAAGTTTATTATTAGCTATTTAAAAATAAATAAAAATGCTTTTATTATTTTTTTTTTAAAACTTTTTATATAAAATTTAATTAATAAAAACTTGCTAGCTATAATTAAACTAATATTTTTATTATTAGCTTTTATATTTATTTTTTTTATGCTAATTATTATAAAGTTTTTTTAAAACAGTATTTTTTAATAAAACAACTTATAAAAATTTAATTTAAAAAATAATTTTTTCAGCAAAATAAATTTTAATAAGATTTTTTTTTTAATAAAGATTTAATATAAAGCTATTAAAAATATAAAAAATATAAAATAAAATAACAACGTTAAAAATATTAAATAAACTAATAAAGTTTAAAATATAAAATAAATAAATATTAAATAAATTAATAAAGCTAAAAATAAACTTATTAATATTATAAAATTATAATAAAATATTACTTATTAAGCTAATAATAGTTAATATAATAATAAGCAGCCTAATATTTAACTTGCTAAATAATAAGTAAATAACTAAACTAATAATAGTTAACGCAATAATAATTAGCCTAATAATTAACCTGCTAAATAATAAAAAAATAATTAAACTAATAATAATTAACGTAATAATAATTAGCTTAATAATTAATCTATTAAATAATAAAAAAATAATTAAACTAATAATAGTTAATATAATAATAATTAGCTTAATAATTAACCTGCTAAATAATAAAAAAATAATTAAACTAATAATAGTTAATATAATAATAATTAACTTAATAATTAGTCTACTAAATAATAAAAAAATAATTAAAATAATAATAGTTAAATAATTAATAATTAATAAAGTAGTAATAATTAAAAAACTAATAATTAAAATAATAATAATTAAGCTAATAATAATTTTTAAAAAGCTAGCAAATAATTTAGCAATTTTTAAAAAGCTAGTAAATAATTTAGCATTAAATAAAATAATTATTAAACCGCTTTTAAATAAAATAATAAACTATTGTTTAAAAAAATTAAAAAAACTATAAGCTAAAATATTAAAACTAATAATAAAAAAAAATTAAATAAAACGCTTTAATTTATTTTTAATTTAGTTTTTATAATAAATTTAATAAACATGCTTAAAATATATATTTATTTTTAAACTTTAATTATTAGCTAAATAAACGCTTAATTTAATAATATTATAAAAAAGATTTATAAATCTTTTATTTATAAAATTATAAAAATTATTTATACGTTTATAATTATTATAATATTAATATATATTTAAATAAATAATAAAAACTTATTTATAATTAAAGATTTAATTATATTATTATTTTTAAAAAAATTAATAATGCTTGTTTTTAATTAAAATATATAATAAAGCAATAATTTAATAATTATTAAAATTAATTAAGTTAGCTATAAAAAAATATTTGCAGCTTTATTATAATAGCAGCTTTAAGCTTTAAATTTTTAATAATCTAGCTATTTATAAATTTAATTTTAAATTATAGCGCATTAAAAATTTTAAAATATATTAAAAGCTTATTAAATAATTAATTATATAGCTATATTAAAAAGCTAATTTTATTATTTATATATTATATATAATAATAGATTTTATTAATATTTTAAATATTTTAATTATTTAAATCGATAAAAATTATTAAATAATTAAACCAAGCGCATTAATTTTTTTTATAAAATATTTATTAGCTATAGTTTATTTATTTTTAAGCAATAATAAATAAATAAAACTTTTAGTTTTTTTTAAAAAAATATATTGCAGTAAAAATAAAATATTAATATTTTTTAACTTTTTTATTTTATAACTTTAAAAGCTTTTAATTAATATTTAAATAAAATATATATAAACTATATTTATATATTATTTTTATATTAATTATTATAGTAAAAGTAGTATTTTTAATTTTATTTTTTAAATATTTTATAATAGCTAAATAATAAAAAAAAATTAATCTAAGCTGCTAAAAAAAACTAAATATATTTAATAATTCTTTTAATATATTTATAGCTTTAATTATTTTAAACTATTGCTTATAATTTAAATTAAAAAATAAAATAAGCAATAATATAAAAATAATATAATAAATTATATTAATATAAACTATATAGTTTAATTTATTATAATATTATAATAATTTAATATTTATAAACTAAATAATATATATTTTAATATAAATATTATTATATTATATAATATATAAATTATTTTATTAAAATTAAAATTAATAAAGCTTAGTTTAGCTAAATATTATTTATTAATTATTAAAGTTAAAATAATAACAACTATATAAAATAATAAATATAATATTATTATTAATAATTTAATTTATATTTAAATAGCTAGTTTTATAAAAAATATAAATATAAACGCTATAATTTTTATTTATATAAAATTTGCTATAATATATATATATAATTTTAAAATATAAGCAAATAATTTAGCTAAATTTTAGTTTTATTAATTAAAAAAATAGCATTTTATAAAAAGCATAATATATATTTTTAAAAAAAATATTTAAAGTAAGCTATATAAATTTTGCTATAAAATTTATAAATTTACTTAAAAATATTATAATTTAATTAAATATATTAATTATTAAAATAATTATTATATTTATTAATATAAAAAAAAAATTAAACTATTTTTATTAAAAATTAAACTTAAAAATTTATAAACTTTAATCGGTTAAAATATAAATTATAAATTTAAAAAATAGTTTATTTTTTACGCAACTAAAGCTTATTATATTTTTTAAAAAATAAAAAGTTAATAAAAAATAGCTGTTAAAAAGTTTACTAAAAAAAATATTATAGTTAACTTTATAAAGCTTAATAAAGCTTAAGCTTATATTTAATAATATATTAATAAAAAGCGCTAATAATTTAAATAACTTAAAGCTAAAGCTAAAAAAAATAAAACTAGCTTTAAATAATTTAAAGTTAAAATATTTGCGTTTATATTTGCTAATATTTTATTTTTAATAAAAATTAAACTTATAAAATATAATATAAATAATCTTATATAAAACGCTAGCTTAAATATTATTATTAAAAATATTGCTTTTTACGCTTAATAATATATATATAATATATAAAAATAAATTAATATTATATTAATAAACAATTAAATTATAATAGCAAGCTTTAAAAAAAAATATATTTATTTTATTAATAAAGTTTTATTTTTAATATATAAATATAATCTAATAAATTTTTTATATATATATATAAGTTTTTATAATATTATTATAAAACTTGCTTTTTATATTATAATATAATATAAAAAGCAATATATTACTATTTAATTATAGCTTTAAAAAATAAATATAAAACTATTTAAAAAATATATATATATTAACGTTAAAATTAATAAATAAAATAAAAACCTTATAATTAATAATATTAAAAAAGCTACCTGCGATTAATTAATAAATATAAATTAAAATAAAAATAAAAATAAAAATAATAATAAAAATAAAAACTTTAATAATAGTTTTAAAAATAAAAAAACTTATATAAAAGCTAAAAAAATATAAAAATTTTAATAATAACGCTGTTTACGTAATAATAAAGCTATCGCAAAAACGCAATTATTTTTATAATTAGCCGAAAAGTTATTAAGTCATATAACTTTTAAAGCGCCTTACTACTTATTTATATTATAGCTAAAATCTTTTATTACTGCTATTTTTTAGCTAGTCTATATATATATAATATACTTAGGTTCTGCCTATTATAGATACACGACGAATAGAGCCTGTTATTCATGCTTGTTCGCCCTTCGCGTTGTGTTAGAGTACCGATACTATTCTTGACACTGGTGTTGCTCATCCTTACCTGGACACCTCTGGCCAGACGCTTACTATCTCATACACCAATGCTGCCCTCGTTATCCAGGTCATCAAGGTCACCTTCTCCAAGTGAACAGGAAGTTCCATCTTGGGAGTGTCTGAACAGACTGATTCTGTCAAAGGCCTTTTCCCACTACAGAGAGATGTCTGACAGTTGGTTCAGAATTAAATTCCGAAACAGCAATGCTCTAGCAAAAGCATAGGACATCAGATAAACTCCGGCATCTCGCTTCTGGTCAAAGTTCAGGGGCTGATTGTTTTTGGGACAAACCACCTACCCAACAATTATCCGCGTGGAGGAATAACGCTCCTCATCGTATCAAGAGTATATACACCTAGGCAAGCGTTAGACAAGTGTGTAATTAGTCCCGACACGATTCATCTGACTAAAGGTGCAGAGTACATTTACCCTAAGAATTTGTGTACCAAAACTAGCTCCGAGTCATGTGGAGGACAAGCTAGCGAGATAGGCTTCAAGGTACGATAATATGGAAGGTATAAAGAGAATATAAAATAGAGATTACTTCGGCTTCCCTGTACCTATAACGACAGAGGTCTTGAGGTAGTTATTGCGGTGTGCCATCATGAATATGTGCAGTCTACCTTCATATATACATTAGGGTTATATTTATATATCGAACTTCATCTATTCCAGGTATATACATGCTTATATAGAATGCTTTCAATCGTCTACCAAATCCTCATCTCCTGGTCCCGTTCGAAGTAGGGCTATATCATTGGTTAGCGGTATAAGTCCTTAGTCGTAGCTAAATAGCAAATAATTTAACGTTACCTTGCCGCACCGTGCTTCTTTCTTCTTCTCCTTTGATGTCAGCTCGGTCAATTCCAAATACCTCTGCCATCTCCTCTAGAGACCGGCCTTTCGTTTCGACTAAGTCATTAATTAATCCAAACTGCCCTCTCAACGAACCAGAAGTTGAACAAGGCTAAAAACTTACCGAGAGCAAAGCAGACGAAGAAGAACGCGATAATACAAGTAATAATGAACAATATATAGAGGCCATACCCCGTTGCGCTCTCAATTGGCGGCGAAACTTGAGCGACAACAAAGTTGGATATCCATAGAGAAGCAGTACATAGAGCATTCCCTTTCGCCTATATAGAGATAGGGCAAGCTGTGGTCAGCACAGACACCGGACGAGCAAAATTGGCCGTCACTAGTCATAGTGGATAGAGATTCCACTAGGAGGGCCACCATGATTGGGGTTTTAACTTACACGAAGTGAAAGAGGGAAAATCTCCGCGGCATAGGTCCATGAACCAGCGCTCCAGCTCATATTAAAAAAAGTGAAGAATAGGTATGGGAATATCACGATGACATAATTAGCAGGGCTATGCGGATAATCCGCGGCATGCTGCTGGAAGACACATATCCCAGTGAGAGCAATGACCATACCTATAAGTCCAACCTGGAACCACGTTTTACGACCAAACCGATCGAAGTAAAGCACTGGTATCCATGCACTCAGGAAGAGAGTCACACCGATACCCCCAGTAGCCAAGTTCGCAAGCTTTGGGTCCGTAATACCGCCCTTTTTAAAGAGTTTGGGTGCATAATAAAAGATACCATTCGTTCCCGTAATTTGTTGAAAACACTGTATTCCAGTACCAAGAAGCGTAACGCGGAGAACAGGCCCGCGAAACATATCGGCCCATGAAGTACCAGGATGTTCTTTTATATTCGCCTCTCCTTCGACGGTCTCACGAATGACACGAATCTCTTCTTCCGCTGCTACGGAGCCGTGCAAGCGTGTCAGGACCTCAAGAGCACACTCGTAACGCTCCCGGGAGACAAGCCAACGTGGAGATGGCGGAACCCAAGCCCAGCAGCCGATAGCAAGAACAAGCGCGGGCACGACTTGAATCGCAAGTGGCAGGCGCCACCAGTCGTCAGAGTCGAGGAAGAAAAATGCGTAGTCGACAAAGAAAACGACCATCTCGGCGAAACACAGAATCATCATGAGGATGCCAACAATGCGACCACGCAGCTGCGCCGGCGCGATCTCCGATATATATAAGGGAACGCCAGCAGAATACGCGCCAACACCGATACCAAGAACGAAGCGGCCGACGCTCTAACCAAGGACAATATCAGCACATCACTTTACATTGAATACCAGCCCCCTTAGAAACATCATCCCACTCATAATTGAAAGCCAGCAAAGTGAAAAGAAATTAAATTGACGGAAAATCCTAATGGGCGTGACACCTACGATTTGAGTAATAGTATATGACGCTGCCTGGAGCAGCGCGCCAATAATAAAGACGGTGCTGGCAAGGGAAATAGTGCGCTCGCGACCACACGCGTCCGCAAAGAAGCCAATAGTCAGAGCGCCAATTACACAGCCGATGTTGTAGATACTAATGACGAAACCAACACTCCCTATATAATCTTATAAGCCATGTTGTTACCATATAATAGGTTTCTAATAATTGGGGCGAAGCGACCGATGAACAAAAAGATGACACCGGTAACAGACGACCAGACGTAGCCATGAGAGCCAGCAGCTTGTAATCCCTGGGTTCAATGAATAAAACAACTCACAATCATCAGCTGGCTGCATCAGTTCCAACCAACGCTCATCGGCGATTATCATGGCCATAACACCCTGATCCCAGCCGAACAGAAACCCGCCCAAGGAAACGAAGCATGTGAGGCCGTACACATATTTCATGTTCGGCGGGCGGGGCCGGGATCCTGAACGGCCGTCATATCCTTCTCCCGTCGATACAGCGGTATATTCGAGCGCAACCGATGGCGGTGGCTGGATAGGGGCCGTTTGTTTGATGAGATTCTTCATCTTATTGCAGTAAATGAGCCGTCGTGCGTGGTGTCATTGGAAGATAGACAGAACAGCAACGGACAAGCCAGAGAACATACCGAACAAAGGAGCTGCAGACTAGATAAAGTCTTCTGATTCCCCATCACGAAGTACAGAAAGAAGATGATCGCGTGATATAGTCTCGATCCCGTGGATACTGCATACTACGTAGAAGTAGTTAAAGTGCCAAGCTCAGTAAGCGATAACAGTAGGGCGGTAGTAGGCGGCCAGGCTCATGGAAATCAGGGAGGCTAGTAGACTGCGGTGGTTAGTACTTCCGACCCACACACATCCACTATATATATAGAGGTACCACCTTACCACTCTGTACCTACTTGTTCCTTAATGCAATAAGAGACACTGCACATCAACCTTACACTAATAATTGGATATTTCAACCCAGGTCGTTCAGCGGATAAGACAGGGGTACACCAGCTATCTAGAGACCCTAAATGTCCTAGGTTAGGTACCTAAGTACTAAAGTAGTCTACTGGGGCTCATAATGAAACTCTACTTTTCATAATTGTGAGGAGCTTGATAGATACTTACTGAGGTGAGTAACAGGAGGAGGACTCACCATTCCCTTATAGAAGACACGCTACCTAGGAACTTACACTCCCCAGCGATTCCCTGTTCAAGGTTCAATGGCAGACCTGCACAGCCACCAGATAGAGGCTCAACCATGCAGCGCTGACCATGGCATGCCATGCTACGTCATGGCGGCGTTCAGTAAATCAGTTTGATGCGCTTCATTTCTATTACCACTCAGGTTTATTCCCGCATCTATCTATCACTGCCTCAAAATGTAGTAGGTGGCTTTGTTCGAAGTGTAACGCCCCTTACCCCATTGAGCACTTGTTAATATACGGAGTATCAAAATTTCATGGCCTTGGGTGATTCTCGCCGTGTCCGGGGCCATGAGATGGACGCGGGCATACCCTTTCGTAGCATTTACACGGACATATGAAGCGCCTAGCCCTATATGGTTCATGAGACCATATGTGTAGTTGTTCGGGTGCCCTTTTTTGGGAACCGAGGACGCTCAATAACAGCTCAATCACAGTCGTGAAGTTGCTAATTACAAGTTAGCAGGATTGCTCATGATTGGCATCAATTCTTGTTAGAACTGAAATATTGAAGAAAAGTACTACTTATTCAGATTAGACATATTCAATGTGTACCGGTCAAGCGGCAGCAGCCTAAGGTCACGGCAGTCCCATTTATCTAGCGATAAGTAGAAGAACGCGAGAATATATTGCCTACCTAAGTGAATTATGACCAGGTGAATGGTACCGATCGAGTGGACAGCGGGTTCATGCAACTGGATTATCTTGAACTGGCCGTATCTCTACTGACCGAGGTCGCAAGATACGCTCCTGCATACTATATCTGGGTATACGAGAGTATTTCAAGCCGTCATACCATGCTTGCAGATCGATAAGTGATTTAGCAGGAGATTCTAAATGCGTATTATAGGCGTTGGCCGTCAAGCTGGTATTTGACGGTTTCATCCTACCACACACGCATCGGCCTTTTTAAAGGCAGTGGTTTCGTAGAGGCGATGAGAGACGAGGAAGGAAAATCAGGAATAGAATTAGATGCTACTAGCAGTGCAGAAAGGGTTTGGCGAAAATCAGTTATTTCAAAGTATATATTTCAAAAATATAAATCACGATCCCTACAGTAGACTACATGGTCATGTTAGCCTGGACATAATTCTCACCTATATCTAGATCTATGCGTAAGAGTCCTAAAACGAATAGCTAACTATTTGCGCGTTTAGGGATCCTATAGATAAATCACCGTTCAGTATGATTTTAAGTGAGCCATTGAGACTCATCCAATATTATTGGAGATCCTGGGAGATGATGTAATTGGAGGTCCGGTCTGGACTAGTTTGGCAGTGGTCAAGGGTCTATATGCATTGGCAGCATCTTGGCATTTTCTTCCTCAAACCCCTGAAAAGAGTATTTTTAGGGACTTTTGTGATTCTTACAGTTTCAACAATGAAGCCAGCCAAGGCCCTTAATATACCATGTTGATACAGTTGCGATCAGGCGGCCTCGGGGCGCAATGGAGGCAACTTTCAAAGTTAGGCAAGGTCGTCATCGTATCTGTCGCCATCTTCTCTATACTCGGTATGCGACGCCCAATCCTTCTTTCACCTAGATAACCAAGGTAACATCTTACTCACACTTTGGACGCGACCGTAGCCGTATTATGGGGGACAGGAACAGTCGATGTCGACTACGTGCGCAACCAGTTCACGAGCACGCCTGAAAACCATGGAGATGAGCCCATACCGAAACAGAAGACCGAGACGCCTATCATCGACGGTGTACCCAACGATCAGAACGATCGAATTCCCGACGATGTCATAGAAGGTGGCGATAATACGCAGTCGACTAAGACCGACAGCGAGAAAGAGAACATACTAGAAAAGCAAAAACCTGCCGCGTCAACTGGCGTCGAGCCCGTTAATACCGAATCAGAGAAGCTACCTGAGGCAGATGTCGCATCATCAGTCAACGTCAAACCGACCTCTACTACGTCGGAACAATCCCACAAGCAGAGTGCCACATCGACAGCCGACGTCAAGGCAGCCAGCACGGAATCCGCAAAGCCGCAGTCTGGACCTATTGCATATGGTGTTCCTTTGCGCATAATGTTTATCGGCGCATCCATCACCCTAGGCGACCCCCGTCAATCGGCTTACCGCATGCAACTTCGCGAATGGCTTGTGTCGCTGGGGAATGCGGTCAACTGCGTTGGAACGGTATGTTCGTTTGATCGCAAAGTTTCTCAGCAGTAGTTAGAGAACCGAACAGTGATAAATAGAGCTAACACACCGCTCGCGTGATAGGAACGCTTCGGCCGTTTCAAAGACAATGACGTGCAAGCATACGCCGCGACTCCGATCCATATCCTACACGAGAAGGCCATGGAGGCCGTACCTAAGATGCAGCCAAATCTAATCATTGTCAACGCCGGTTCAAGTGACTGCTTCCAAGAAAAGAGTTGGGGCTCAGCCCACGGGTATGACTACACGCGGAATCTAGTCGATTTCTTATTCCAGGCGGCCCCAAACACGACCGTAATCTTGTCGACGCTGGTGACGAGCACGAGCCCCAAGTTCGAGCGCTGTATTAAGAGTATCAACGCGCAGATCCGACAGGTCGCTACCGATGTGAAGCGTGAGGGCAAGCATCTCGTTTTATCTGAGCAGCACTACGACCAGGGCCTCCCCGGTCGCATCACTAAAGAATTCATCAAGTCCGATCAGATGCATCCGACTTTCGAAGGCTGGCAAATGATGGGCGAGATTTACAAGCAGGATATCCTTGAAGCTGATGCCAACAACTGGATTGTCGCACCTGTCAAAAACGATATCATGGACGATGGCGATGCGGAGCGAGATCTTGAGGAAGCGAACAAGACTAAGGAGGAGGGGAAGAAGCCTCAGAAGGAGCCATCGGATGATGCGAAGAAGACAACGACTCATGCCCGACGGTTACGGCGAAATCACATGCGATGAATGGGTGGGTGTGACGATTGATGTGTATATTGTCTAATGTATTTCTAGTATATATTTCGAATGCACGATCAACCTTACACACTTGAGAGCTGCTAATCAACAGAATATCAACTAGGACCAATCTTCAACGGGAAAAGTGCATATGCTTACATCTATTATCCTACACCCGCTTCAAAATCAATAGAAATACGGCATTGATAATCACATGAACAGAGCTCAGTCCGACTGGAATTTGCGTCTACGTAGTCACGACTTAATATGATAAAAGCCACAACCTAAATTTTCCCTTCGACTAACAACCGCTTGACTCCGTAGCAGCTCGAAATGTGGTCAATAAACCCGCTTCTTGATCGCAGCCGAGTAGTCATCGGACGCAGCGACACGCTTTTGTCCATCCCCGGCGGTACGGCTCGTGCCTTAATGTGGTCCGGCAGGGACTCGAAATTGTGACTTATATACTCGCAGCCCCGACACAAGCGTCCATTATCAATTTAACCTGCCTTGACATAAAGAAAGCGGATGGCCGCAGTGCCGCAGAAGTAGTCACACACGGGAAGGCCTTGTACACGGACGTGCGACAGATCACGGCCTGGGGGTTTCAGGGACACGTGGTGGAACCGCTGGTACATGTCTGATCGAAAAAGGGGCTTGCTCTCAATATATTTAATCGCCGTCATTCGAGAAGACCCGTGGACCTTATCAGCCAGCAGTTTCGCTTGTTTGACGCTCAACAGGAGAGCTGACCGGCGCTGCGTCTGTTGCGACCCGACGAAGTACGCGCCGGGCACGGCTTGCACCATTGGCAATCTATCTAACTCTTCATCGGTCAAGGAGAAGCATTCCTAAGCCCTCCGCAGAGGAACCACCCAGTAGGCCAGGTTGTGCAATAGACACGCAAAGCAGATCCTCTCGCAGGTTGGTAGAAAGAGGAAGCCACCGAATTCGAAGCACGAAACGCATTTCTGTGATAGGAAGGCACTGTGAAGAGTGGAGGCACTATGGTATTTGATGATGCCAGTTAGTCCCAGCGTACCCAACTCCCCTTGCGCGTGTTTTGTGAGAGCCACATAGGCAGGAAGGCCCTCTACGAGTATCTTCCACTCCAGAGAAGCGCGCATCAAGCGCGACAAGGACCGAAAGTCGAGAAACTCAATGATGTTGAATATCAGCTCAGTTGGCAGGACGGCGAGTAGACCGAGCGATGAATACGTAGGTTTCCGGCATGGTTTCCGCGCCTCTCGGTGATAGCTTCGTTTAAGCATGCCCCAGAGTTCAATTTCGGGGGTGCGTGTGAGCTTGCTAATAAGCTCATCTGACTGTGGCTTTCCGTATAGTTCCAACATGGAATTATACCCTGTAAAAACTCTCACTTCGGGGTCAATGCCGCTTAGTTAATGACTAGACACCTAAGGATTCGATATAGATCCGTCTTCGATCAACTGCTGAGTCTAAAACTGTAAGTGATTGCAATAACAAACAGCCAACCTTGGCTGGGCGATTCGGGTGCATTTAGATTCCCAGGCCACATGAAGAATAAATAACTGCCTAGACCTACGGCGCTCAGCGACAATTAGGTAGCCGCCAGCCTAGCCAATAAACATGTCGGATCCTAAGCATCTTTCACTTCTTGTTAGTTTCGTTTTAGTTATGAATACTGCCTGCCTTAGAGTTAGCTTGGTGAGCTGAATACTGACCTCTAGAGCCCGCCCTTAAGCTAAACCCCTATTACGTTACGTATAGGAGCTCAGCGAGTATGTTTTCCAAGTAGCTTATAAGCGACAAGAACGGTAACTAGATAAGTATATAAATTTTCAACGCCCCGTGTAAAATAAGAGCCTCTGAGAGCTTAAGGATTTCGGTAATTTACACTAGGTCTGAAAGTGAGTGCTTTATATTTTTTCTTTTGACACCCTTCATCTAGCTATTCAACATGGGTCCGCCAAATACTGGAAAGGCGAAGATGTCTCGTAAACACCTTAAACGGACTAAAGGAGCGCGAGCTTGTGTAAGCACTGTACATAGTTACAATTTTATAAGGCGATCAGCGTTCTCGTTAAGTGACTCCCAGCGTCTTGATTTCGTTCAATCTCGGTTTTTATAAACGCCTGGCAATTCCGCAGGCATGACAAACAATTCAACAGGCGAAAGACGCGGCGATGCACCCTGCATCTCAGCCGCATCTCGCAATGCGATAGACGAATAAGCAGATAGGCTACTCGGAGTCGCGGGCGCACCCTGAGAAGCGGAATCATTAGGCTGAGCGTGGGGGATAAGGGTATCTTCAAGCTCGGCTCGCGAGGTTGTCACGGTCTGATGCGGGAGTTCAACGGGTGGTTTCCACTCGAACGGCGCATCGAATCCCCGACTTAGCGTGTCCTTCCCGGATAGAGTCAACGCACGAAGTCGAGCACCCTTCCGCGCTGTTCGCCGCCGTTTCAAGCAGCAGTATATGGCGATTCCCAGGAGGAGCAGCGCCGCGAGTGTCGAGCCAACAGCTATTGCTACTACCAGGCCAGTATCGAGTCCTTCGTGAGCCTTGTTCATGGTGCTTGGAATCCCTGGGGCTGATAACGATGTCTTCGTTGGCGAGGATCTTCCAGATGACGTTGCTGATCTAATTTTAGATCCTGCTTGTGACAGAGAAGAAGACAGCGATAATGATGTTAGCCCAGACGATTGGCCCAGTGGCATAGGTAGTGATTTTGATAATAGATTGTGTGATAAAGATGATGCTGATGACTGCGACTTGGTCACAGATTTCCCCTGTTTGGCTGTCGGGGCCTCAGTCGACTGAGTCGACGGCACCTACAATTCGATGAGTTTCTTATTTCTCTAAGTCGTTCTGAGGGAGACTCACATAGTATGACGACGTATGTGGTGTTGTTGTCAGCTCTATAACGACGGACACGTCTGCTGAACCTCTTGAACTGGTTGTCCGATCTGGCTCTACAACGCCATCAATCGTAACCTGAATCGACGTTGCTCCACCATTATTTACAGTGACAGGAGCTTGGCCCTGCGTTACTATTACAACCGAATCATTCTCAGAGGATCCCTTCTCTACCGTTGTTGTTGTGATCACTAATGGCGCAGTATCTTGTGTTATTGTCTCAGGCATTGACCCTACCGGACAGTTCGTAGCTGGGCAAGAACATGCTGATATGTACCGTTCTTTGCCTGTACCACATGCGGCTATTGCTCGTGTTGGGTAGTTGGTCGCCGAATCGGCCGAGACAGTAACGCAGTAACTCACTGCCTCTGTCACGGCCGAGGGTGACGGACAAGGGAATAGAGCCCGGTAACAGCTGTCGATGTGTCAGTATAAACAAACAAACATCACAAATAGTGTTCTCATTCACTATCATCAATAGGACTCACTTGTCAGCATTACACCACGGTGCTCTCAAAGCAACAGGTTTTCGTTGCTCTTGGAGGTTGTTCATGAAAGCTGTGGGGATAGTGGGCTCCATATTGGTCTTTCAAGAGAGCCGACTTAGTTATGAGACCGAAATCGCTTCTACCGAAAAATGTCAAAATTTAGAAACGACATTCTGAATGAAACGCATGACTAGGAGTGCAACGTCTTAGGCTCTTAACCAGCGCAATGAGGGTCTACTACCGTTGACGTTCGGCCTTGCTCTTCTACTTAAACGGTAATTAGTACCATTGTAAAGGAGTTTCGATACCCCTTTAAATCCGTTAGGATTCCGGTCATATGGCCACGCGAGTTTATGGATATCTAAGACCCTGGCTTGAAGACAGCGTTTACGGCGAGTATTGGGTGAAGCCAAGGACGCCCCCACTGAGTAAGCAGAATCGCCGAACGAGTGTTGAATGAGTGTATCCGCTATCTTCATATACAGTATTCATTCAGCTCATCGTCAGTACCACACCCTCGACAGCATCATCTTTACCAGATTTATGAAGAGAAGGGCCGATGGGTGCTTGCCCAACCCTTGTTCTCTCCGTCGTCTGGAAAGGCAGAATCATGGAACTGCACAAATCGATGCACTGCTTAGATACCTATATTCAGTAGGTGTGTCGAGCGGTGAACGCTGGGGGCTTATGAACTAATTATTGTAAACAAAGAGCAAAATGCAACATAAAGTCCCATCGGCATGACGCAATTAGCAACGACCGTCAGCCTAGGGTCGCAAACCTTGATCCTCATTCTCATAGGGCAGGCTCCGACATGCAAAATGATGTAATTTGTATCTTTTCCGGGCATGAGAACGCCCTGTTTGCAATCTAAGTGTTCTACATAGATGTAGTGCTAAACTAATACTATGTCCCATTATGTACTAAGGTAGTGTTCATGTATGTCAGCCTTGAACACGAGATCAATATTATGTATCGGCCGAGGCTCAGTAGGTAACACTTCTTGTACCTTGTAGTCATACACCTAAATACAACTTCTAGCAAAGCGGTAAGAGAGTTGCGCCATGGTTAGCCTAGTGAGTCATTGGCACTGTTGTATTAACATTATTGGAAAGGCCCTATAAACTAGGGTACCAAGTTTATTGGTCCTTTACTGCAGGATACCAACAGGCAACAATGCTCTTTACCCCCTTTTACGCCATCGGGCTGGAGGAAGAAGAGGGAAGGATCTGCTGCTGAAGACGTAAGGAAAGGTACACCCCTTAACCCCCAAAAGACCAGGCCAGTGTGTAAACTTTATTCCAACTCAAACGGAGGGTAATAAAGTATATATAGACTGATGGCCTCAAAAGCTTTGGTCACGTTGGTACGGCGTAGAGAAGCATTTCTACCTGAAGTATCCTTACCTAGCGTCAGCGTAACAGCGTACGCATCGTTACTCAACATCGTTACGTACTAGGGGTTGGATTCACTCGGTAGCCAGACTATTTATTTTCCACTCACTTTCTCTTAAATCTTATCCCGAGATAAGGATGTACCAACTCTGGTGATAAATCATGTCCAGAGTGGCTATGATGACTGCTGGGCGTATTACGTCACGTCTCTATCGCGAAGATACCTCTTCCTATTCTAGTCCGACTATATGAATAGATGATATCCTTTGTCCTGGGGTCAATACTGCCACATCCACGAGATGAATTACCAAGGCTTGGTTTGCTCATTAGAACCATGAACACCCCGTGCCTGTAGATATACAGATTCCCATGTTGAAAAGCCTAGTAGATCCTAGTAATGAGAGATAGAGTGGTTTATACCCTACGCGAAACACAACACGTCACACCACGGCTGGGTTACGTCGCTGTTCAAAGATCTGGTTGTCAAGCCATGTCAACAGCACACTACATATATCAAGGCAAACAGAGGGAGCTGACAAAACAAGTCAATGAGCTCATAAACTAAAGTAACGTAAATATTCGACAACCTTGGTTTTCCAGCTTACTTACCTAAAAGCACTCACTCCCTCTATGTACACTACACATAAAAAAAAAAAAAAAAAACCTATTCGAAACAGATATCCATGCCTTAAACAATAGCTGCAATAGCCTACCTAACCACCGATATACTTCTCCATATTTCGCCTCGTACTACGCACGATCAGACACCCACCCATCATGGCTTGAACCAAGTAAACCCAACTATGCGATATATATCCACAGCATCAGGCACGACAGGCTGCAAGGCCCATCCGAGAACGATAAGCGTAGCCCGCGCATGGCGATCGAAGTCCCGCGACCAGGTACGGAACCCCAACGCACAATCGTCACGCAAGGACTGCACAAGGCGGAAGAGGCCGCGGAGGAGCCTTGCCTTTCGCTGCTGTTTTGGGCGTGGCGCGGAGAGAGAAATCGATTCTATGACGAGAAGGACGAGGAAGTGCGGGATGAGGGGAGAGGTGAGGATGGTGACGGGTAGAGCGACTGAGATTATGAGATACCAGAGGAGATAGATGAGGAGATAACAACGGGGGTCTTCGATATCAACCCTCATTTTGATACGAGCTGAGGAATAAGTTCGTTACCTTGGGTACTTGACGTTTATGGGTAAAGTTCGTAGCGAGCTATCGTTTGAATGCTGCCTTTTAGGCGTATTGAACGTATATTGGTAGAGGACTTAGTGAGTTGAAGGCCGTCTTGATTTTGGTTATGAGGCTGAGGATCGTAAATATACCGTAATCTTTAAGAAAATGGGAAAACTGTCTAGTTTAGGTCATGGGGAAGGATGATTATATAGGATATTACTGAGCGAGGAAGGCTTTGTTTGTAGTGGTGCTTAAGGGAAATAAAGGAATAAGGGACAGAGAAAGGCATTGTTAAACTGGTCGAAGACAATCATGTATATCTCTTTTGTTTCAGCAATGTTGGTTGAGAAACCTGGCGGGTTGAAAAGAACGCACACCAAGGAAACTACTAAAATAATTAAACTTTCATATAATTGGTTTATGTATAGGCCGTCAGTGCGATACACATCAACAAGGAGAGGGACGCTTGCTCTACTACGTTCACAACTTAGGTCACTGCAGAACATTGGATGAACTGGATCAACTACAACCTATAGTTCAAATATCTCCATTACATTTCTTCTTGAAACTATTGCACGCTATTACGTAAAAAAATGGTTCGAAATGATACAAAGGAAATTGCTTATTTTCTTTTTCTTGGAAGGGTCCGTCTGTTTCCATATAACAGGCTTTCATAGCCTCGTCGAAATTCCCGGAAACAAATTGATATACATGAAGAATACGTATTACGAACGCAATAGTAATACAAAAGCCAATTCGATCTATCGGGTATCAGTAGTCGTTATCGTCAACAGTCCCCAAACGGGTAGTCATGAAAGTATAGTCGTATGTTTCTGAATAGCCTCAGTCTTAGTAAAATAGTCAAAGCCACAGCTCAAACTGCTTCTCACGAAGCATAGAGCTCGCCCTACTCAACCTTCAGCGTCACATCGCCTTCATCGCTATGTGCACTTGCTGAGTCATCGATGTCCTCGCCTCTGGCTGCCCGTCTCGCATTCTCACGTTCAGTATAGATCTCTTTGCGTCGCTCGCTGGCATGCTGGAGACTGTCAACGTAGGTTCGAAACTTGATGATCTCTCGGAGTAAATAATTGCTTTTGCGCTCCCAATTCGCCATGGCCTTGGCCGCATTATGGCCGCGGGGTGTGAACGCTAGGAGCATAGGTGACCTTAATTGATTGTGTTGCTGCAACTCATCCTCAACAGACTTCACATAAGCCACCAAAGTCTCAAGCTGCTCGGATTCAGAACATTGGCTGGGTCTTAATGATTGTGATGGTGGTGCCCACTCGGCGATGTGTATTCGATCACCTGGTAACTTGGTGCGTATATTGCCACCTACGTCAAAGGATGAACGCAAGCTGCTTTGGCGACTTCCTTGGCGGCTATGTGTGCTGGTCCGGCCGGCCGCGGCGCTGCCCGGGCGCTGGGGTATAACCGGATCCTCCAGAGGTACGATCAGAGCATTATTAATCACAGAATCGCTCCAACCGTACTCTATATTGCTAATGCCACCAATAAGCGGGTGTGTGCTGAGTCGTGCACTCCAGTAGTTGACTGTCAGAATAAATTCCTTGCTTATTTCGGGCGTGCCTACTTGGAAAAGGTGAACGGCGCCGGAAGGAAGGCTTAACGCCCAAACGTTTGGACGAGTCCGGGAATAGCCTGGTGGGGGAAGCGCAGAAGCAAGAGTCTGCTTGAGGGAGAACGATCCTAAACTGGTAGCATTCTCTTGCCAATTACCACCACCAACGACGGCTCCAACAGCAGGCTTACGACCGGTGCGAGCTTTTTGACGCATCGATTTAGTTGAGAAGGAGAAAAGGCTCATTGTTCCCTTCTGGACAACAGCAAACACCTCGACCCAGTTGCGATCCTTAGCCTTTTTATCAAAACCGTCGAGATGGTGCTTATGAGTGACGATGCCTTCCTTAACCCACGGTGGCCCGAGGAGTTCAAGTGATTCATCCTCAAGGAGCTGGGTACCCTGAAAATCGTCACTCATGATGGACTGAGCGCTATTCCCAACTGGGTAGTCATCTCGGATGATAGCTTGACTAAGCGCATTGGCAAATCCAATAGACTGCTGATAATCGCCATTAGGATGCCCTGAGCTGAATGAATCTATGGACATCGATGTTTGTGTTCGACCGAGCGAATATCGGCTCCAAGTAGCTGATGAAGTAGCAGGACTCCAGATCGAGTTTTCGTCTTCGAAGCTCGTCCGACTCGAGGAGAACCCATTACCAAGCCTCGGGCGCGACCTACTCTTGGAACTCCATCGACCCCCTTGGGAACGCGCGGACTCAGCGATCCGTCCACGAAGAGAAGCCTGGCTTTCCGATGGCGCCTTACTTAGCACACTAGGGGTGCGTTTGAGTCGGCTAATCACAGCCAAACCACCATGTGATTGTGGTTGTTGATAACTTGGGTCAGCGCCAAAGAGTGGCAGTTTCTCATCGCGTATTGACATATAGATGTCTTTAAGCACGATCTCCACTTGGCCTTCCCAAGCCCGAATAGGACCATCAAAGGGAGTCTTTACTAAAGGTCCACATGTGTCTGTGCTACACGCACCCGAGTCATTATGAAAGCCTAATGACGACTCGGAGCGGGGCAGTGGTTTGAATGACGCCCTCCAACTCGGCTTTTCGTGATCACCATCGGTAAGCGTATTGGCTTCCGAATCAGTAGGACTCAGCAGGGAGTTCTTTGGCGGGAGAATGCTAGACCGGTTCATTGCCTCGGGAGCGGAACCAACCACAGCTCGAGTTACAGTCGACATGGTATTCTTGACAAACTGGCTCCGAGTCATCTTTTGTTCGATATCTGCTACATGGAGATCGGTGTTCAGGAGCATGATCGAGTAACAAAGTGTATGGACCACATCTAGGAGAGTAAAGTTAGTACAGTTCGTTTCAAGCGTGAGTGGTGCTTACCTCTAGTCTTGAAACCATGATTCGGGTTGCATTCGCACCAGCGCTTTGAAAATGCGACCAGAATGCGGTCCACTTGCTGCGTCTCTGCTCGAAAAACAAGCCGAGAGCAAACCTGCCTTAGTGCAGCAAGTATACTCTCATTCTCGAAATTATACAAATCCATATATGCTCGCAACGTCCTCTGTCTCACAGGACCTTCTTCTCCCATCCATGAGGCTGCTTTCTCCTTCTGAATAAAGTCCTCATCGCCATCAAAGATGCCCTGGGCTTTTTGGCGTTCATCTTCCGTGGGCTCTCCGACGGCCACTTCGGGTTCATCTAAAGGACCGCTAGGCACCTGAGGACTTGCCTGCGAGCTATCAACGGTAACGCTAGGCACACTACTGGCCGATCTGCTTAGCGTAGGGCGAGACGACGAATTCTTCATGCTTCCTGCCGGAATGTCTAAACTAGCCGGAGTTTGGTCGCCTTCGTCTATGGTTTTCTGGAGAGGTAGGTTAGGCGAGGGCTCGGGTTTGGATATGTCGGATCCTGCAGGGTCATGCTCTTCTAGCGATGCTGGTGCTATTTTCGACTTCTGAATGGCTCCCGATGAAGTAAGCTTGCCCGTTTGTGCTCGCAGGCGTTGCTTACGCCCCGACGTCTGCCCTCCTTCACCTTCGTCACTGCTGTCATGAAAGAACGTCGTTGACTCGGAATTGTTTGTTGGTATTGTCGGCACATCTGGCGGGTTACGCACCGGGCTATCCAACTGACCTCGCCATCGCGATTCATGATTTTTAAGAGCCGATGTGGATTTCACAGTTCGGATGGTGGCGCTCGGGGAAGGCTCGTACTCAGGGGAGAATCCTCTGACCAGTCGATTGTTCTCCCCACGAGTCTCAGCGTCGAAGGTATGCATTGTGCTATCTCGCCGCGAAGTTAAGAGGTCTTGAGGTGCAGCAGAATTACCGCCTTTTAAGTATGGACTCATCACTTGGCGTAGGCTACTAACAGGACTTGGTTCTGCTGCGGGAATCGAAGCGTCTATCGTTTTACTTATATCAATCTGATGCGGGACAGGGAGGGGTGGTACTGGAGGTTCGGCAACAGACTTTTTTCTTCTCCTGAAGAAGGACGACTTCTTTTGAATCACATGTGGCATCTGGCGAGATGACTCCGAGTCACGCGTTGGTGGAGCGGACAGAGGTTTCATCTGAGATGCGACATGGTCTCCCTTATTCGTGCTGCCCTGCAACGGCTCAGTAGCCACAGAAGAACTTGGCGCGGTAGAGGATTCGACCGCAGAGCTTGGACTCGACCGAGAAGACCCGAATAATCGGCTGAAAAATCCCTGCTTTTCTTTCACTGGCGGAGCAGAAACTGGTCCAGTTGGTTGAGGCTCTTTAGATTTCCCATAGCCAACAAGGGGGGCAGGAGCCGAGTCGATATCGAGCGGAGGCAAGGGAGGCGCTGCGTCACGCATAGTAGCATACTTGGACTGTGTTGTCTTATTTGTGCCGCTCCGAGATCTCGCATCCCTTTTCCGGTCGGGGGTCTTAGGCTCGTACTCCGACGGAGGGGCTGATGGGTTGGTAGCCGGGAAAGACGGCACCAGTGGGCGACGAGGGCCACCAGGAACGGTAGGATTAGGGGCTGCTTCGTAATCGTCAACCAAGAAATTATTTGAGGATTCGGTCTTCCAGGGACCCGGCGAGTTAAGGGACGGTCGCTGACCGTAGTCGAAGCTTGATGACCTACCACCGACCTCATGACCCCATCGCTGTGATGGCAGGCCCTGGGCATATCCTCCACCTCCTATGTCGAAGCTATTGATGCTGCTACTTTTACTCGTCTTGCCGCCTCTCGAGTGCAAGGCCTGCTTGCCCGGCGTGCCCGGGTGGCTCCGTTCGCGCATGCTGTTAATCCTCGGCAGGCCGGATTGAAAGCCTGAGCTGCTGTCGCTGCGACGCCCTCGCGATACTTGGCTAGATATCCTACTCGCAGCGTCATCAAACCCTTCAAAATCTGAGCTATAGCTATACCCGTGCCCGTGGGGGTTGCCGGAGGCATAGGTAGTCGCGGGTGGGCGAGAAGTGCTCGTCATAGATCTCGCGAACGCATCACCCCTCGGCACGCCGTAGGGATCGCCGTCCTCTTCAAAAGTAGTAGCAATTGGTGTATTAATCTGACTTAGGGAGAATTGATCGAGGGAATTTAGCATGTTTCCCAGGAGAGAATCGCGGGTGAAT
Source organism: Xylaria sp. FL1042 (assembly GCA_022495085.1). Taxonomy (NCBI): domain Eukaryota; kingdom Fungi; phylum Ascomycota; class Sordariomycetes; order Xylariales; family Xylariaceae; genus Xylaria; species Xylaria sp. FL1042. Next base: position 285,876 of record MU380152.1, read on the forward strand.
TTCTGGGAGGGTAGGGACAGATCGTGGGAGTCCCTGGGCGGACGAAATTGGCGGTAGTCGAGCTCGACCCTGTCGGCATCAACAGGAGAATCATTGTCAAGGAAGGATTCCTCCGAGTTTCGCTTCGAGAGGGCAGCCGAAGTAGACGCCGGCAGCCTCAGACCACGATTAGAGACAGGCGGTTTGCTACCCTTAGCGGGAAAGGTGGACTTTCTCGACGCAAGAGACTCGGCAGCTGCCGCATCGCGCGCTCTGTCGGCGGCAGCAACAACAGCAGCGGATGTGTTCAGGTTCAGCTCGGGGCGTTGGCTCTGGGGCCGTCGGGGCTGCTCTGGGGGATGATGCATGGCTGATGGGGATTGGCGGATTGGGGGGCGGCTCGGCGGTTGCACGGTCAGCGTAGGACGGCAGGTCACAGAAGGGCCAGCAGCGCCATGTGAGGCGCGGCGCAATCAGAAGCAGGGTTCGGCAATGTGATCACGAGTGTGTGTGTGTGTGTGTGTGTAAGGTTACGAGGTCGCAAAGAAGAAGGATCTGGCTATGCTATGCTAAGTACTGTCTGCTCTCGGCGTGTCGATGTGAACGCGAATGTGATGTGATGACGGCGGGTGAACGACTGCGCGAGTCCACCACTATGTAGCCGCCTTGGATCGTCGTCCCAGGAGACCCAGGAGTAAATGGGTAAATGAGTAGTAGTGTAGGTACAGGTAGACGTACTTAGTATGTCCTGACATGCACACGATTCTTCTCGCTACCAAGCAAGCTCGCAAGCATCGAGCGATGGGTGCAGGGATCAGAAGTGTCGAGAGTACCACGACGACGAGAACTCGGACAAGGATTGGACGCAGAGCATATGCAGGCGGGTGACGGCGTCGTGCATCCAAGGTCCAAGGTCCGAGATAGGCGCGTAAGACAGACACGTCAAGTAAGTGTAGAGCGAGATAGTATTACGAATTACGATATAGAACAGACAAAATAGATAGAATTTGTGTCGTCGCATTAGTCCGAAAACAAACTAGGTGAGGCCGGCCAAGACTGAATTGGACCAAGAAAGAGATGTGTGTTCCTAGCCATGGGTACTGCCATGGTAAGGAAAATTCCGAACAAGGGGGAAAAGGGTTCGGGTTCAAACCCAACAAACAACAGGTGCAGGTTCGGGTCAATAAGTCACGATAATGCAGGTACCTACCTGCGTACCTACCGACCTACACTACAGTACGAATTGGCCCGCGCGTGCTTAGTGGACAAGACAGGAAATATGCCCCTGGGTCCGAGCGTCTACGAACCCCATTACTGCCCCATACTTTGCCTGGGTGCACACTACTAAGTACACTACAGCTATTTTTTTCCAGCTCTTACCTCCTGGTCTAGGTTTAGCTCCTTAAAATCAGGAACGGCCAACGCACTACCCATTCCTTGGCACCAACCCAGCAAGCCTTGAGCTCCGTGATTTTGCATACTTACAAGTAGTGCATACCTACTAAGTAAGTTCACATACATATCTACATACACCATCAATAAAACACGGTATCGACTAGGTAGGTACCTACTACTACAGACAAGACTTCACTATTGACTTATAAATGGCTAGATTGAGAGATGATTGCACGGTACCTTGGGGGTAGTGTCATTCGACGTGCCTGGCTCTGCCCATTAAGAATTTCCGGATCAGGTAGCAAATAGGGCACTGGGAACGCGTCGAGGGCGTGTTTGGGTCTGTGCTGAGAAGGGGAAAAGCATCCGAAAGATGGTGTGGGGATTTCTCATTTGATTCCATAACCCCACATGTTCATTCTACCTCTAAGAGGTAAGTAGGTAGGTACCTCACTACCTAGGAGTCTATCTACATACATGTAAGAGGTAGGCACACACTCGCGCTATGTATGTAGTGTACTAAGTAGTCTGCACTCAACTGTAGTACAAATTAAGTAGCAACCCGCTACAACAAGTACTTATTTATAACTGCTCGAACAGATACGCCAAGTTTTATTGCTAAGTACATGCGCGCAATAATGTAGGTGCGAGCAACTATAACCACTTGCAGTTGCATACTACCTAGTATCTATAGTATATACCTAGATATATTCCAATGAGAGCATTCTGCTCTATCTTTCATGCCTCCTATATATGTATACTACTACTATGTAGTGTGGAAGATTAACCAAGACTATGCGTATGCGTATATAAAGTCCCTTATAATCACAGCATGAATACTTACTTACCGGGTATTGTGGCCCGTCCTGCCAGCAAAAACATGCACGATGATCATCGGGTCCAGCACATCGACGTATGTATAGTAAATAATGACGGGTTGAAGAAACAGAAGCGAATACTTCGTCGCTTCACTGCTTCCGCTCATCAGGGGTAGATTCAAGGCAGTCAGTTACTTCTGGGAGTTATTGTTTGTTATTTATGCATGGGCGAACAAGCCCGTGTAATCCCACAATATAGATCATTCCAGGCTTTTAAGAAACTGCAGCTACCTACACTACACTACCTAGGTACCTTAGGTAGGTATACAATCATCATTAGACTACCTATCCCGAAGCGAGCAAGATTACCTCCACGTGGGTACAATGCACACTAGAGTAGTGTAGATACCTACAGTAGACCACTGCGTCTAGCATACCATCCAGGTTAGGGGTTACTGAGGCATTTCTACCCCTGAAAGCTTGGCCTACTCCATGTACCGGGACTCCTATTCGGACCCCTGGCCCTATATTGTGTGCGTGCAGGTAGATGCTGTCTTGAATTCCCGATGTGCTGTAGACTGGCCAGATTCTCATTTTCATTTTCTTTTGTTTTTTTCTTTCTTTCCTTCTTCAGACCTCAATCTTTCGTTTCATGAATTCCCTCTGCCGCAGTAGCGCCTAGGCCTGCATATGCATCTGGAAGGGATGAGCTGTTCGGGGACAGCGACACGCGACGGCCTGCACGGTGATTCATCTCTCTGCCTCTGTACGATCGAAAGGACAGTTCCATGGCACCAATCGAGCCTTCAGATTCAATACCGACAGATGGGGCATCTGATCACTTACTTATACATACAACAACACCATACCATTAGGTACGACCAGAAACCCGACTGCCTACCCATCCGCTTCCGTTGGCACCTATCATGATGTAGTACGTAGAGATAAATAGGTCAGTGCTATGGCGAAGTCGACAAACGGCGAATCAAGTTGTACATAATGTGCCACCACACCAAACCGCCTGCAGCACCAGTCAAACGGCAACCAGAATACCCATTGGATAAACAACTATCTTCAAGTTTCGTTTATCGAGTCCGTGCTCATCCGGGATTGTGCGTGATCATGTGTTGTCATCATTGTAGAATTCGGCTTCATAGAGCCACTAAATAGGGAGCATCAAGGCGAGTCTGTGACAGCTGCACGACCGTTACCGTGTTTCCCTTATCATTCCTGAGGTTTGGATTGCCGAAGCCACAAGACTCAAGCCATGTCTTACTCTCCAGCTCTTTACCGGTCGATGTTCATTGTACTCTCCCCTAGGCCACCGTAATAATATAGGAGGGACTTCATCAAGTAGACAAACAGCTCTCGCTGCTTTCTTTCTTTCTTTATGCGATGCTTAGTAGGGAGTATAGTCTAGAGATTTTCGCCCCTTTTCTCTTTTTCTCCCCCTTTCTTGAACGCTCGTTCTTTGCCGACCTTTCTTCATCAACGGCATGCCACTGCCGATATCGTACCGTCCATGTCTTAGAATTCCACCAATCAACCGTCGCATTCATCACCCAAACAGTCCTCAAGCGCTTGCGACTGTGCATCATATGTCTCGGGTCGCCCGGTGCGAGGGTATAGCCGTTGTTTCATCAATGAGTAACACCGCAGTAGAATATCACATGTCTTGGCTCGGTAATTGCGAATGTTCGGCAGCCACCTCCACAAACCCCCAGTGTCTCAGCCTTTCGATGATGTGACCAACTCAGAAATCTATTAAGATAGATAACACGTGTCTCTCGAGACTTTAGTATCAGCTAAGTACTTAATAAGAATCTATCACCTCGATTTTCAAAGGAATAAAATGCATCTCTAAGGGGATGGGGGGAAATAGTAGCTTCGTTGTGACGCCAAGCAAAACTTAGGGTTTTAGCTATCTTTTAATAAATTGAGGCATCGTGCTACTATTATACTCTAATATCAAAAGCCTTCGATAGCAACAGTGATAGTGACGACAAGTGATGATCGGATACTGCGTATACGAGCATAGATAAGTGTCTTGGATAGGTATTTGTAGATCACCTCCTCGCTCCAGGTCGGAAGCGCTGTCGCTCTATGACCACATCTATCAAGGATTCCTTTACCCTACCTATCAAGCCGAAAGATGATGCCCGGAATGTCTGACTGTCAAAGTGACAAGCGCGAAGGCTATTGGCTACACATTTGACGTAGATTTTCTCTCCCTCTTCCCTTAGGGATTTATAATGTCACAGCCCATTCATGCTAAGGCTAGACTGCCTGTCTCAGCAAAAATTCAATGGTTCTGCCACAAAGCGTTATGCATCCATAGAGATTAAGCACATAATTCACCATGAACCTCCCTATGGCGCTCCTCACGGCCCTCCCCATCATGACCCCCATCATGACCCCCATCATGGCCCTCTGTAGAGCTCCTCACGAGCCAGTACTTCCCGTCCCTCCACTCGGCTGACCCTGTCCGGGATGCTGCACGGCGAACTGGCGGAAGGTATTCAGATCGACCATGGCGAGGGCCGAGTCCTCCGTAGCGTCTAGGTCGACGCGCGGCACCCCCAGATTGCTGACCTTGCCACTGCGGTAGGCCCGGTACGCCTCGAGCCAGCGCGCAGTGCACAGACACCAGCGGCATCCACCACTGAGGCCGATGGTGCGCAGGTCGTTGCCGCGCGAGGCCGAGTAGTCCAGGAACTCGTCCGTGACGACGCCCGCGACGGCGTGGTTGCCCGGGTCCCTGTTCCCCTCGGTCCGGCAGTACCCGTCCCGGAAAAAGCCCGTCATCGGCTGCTGGGAGAATAGCTTGAGCGGCTGTTTGAATACTGGTGGTGGGGGGCGATGAGGCCTCGTCAGTACCTTAGTCGGGCGTACTAGAGAATGACCGGTTTATTGACTTACCGTTGAGACTTCCAGATGCCATATGGAGGTTTATTTACGTATAGAAGACTGAGCGTCGTGGGCTTCAATGATTTCTAGCACGGTGTATGTAGTAGAGTTGCAATTGTGAGAATAATATCTCAGTATTTATGATATAATATTCATATTTAAGTTTGGACCTCAAAGAATGGATGACGTCACATCATGTTTATATCACACTTGTTAAGTGCGACCCGTCGGTCTATATATCGTCTATTGATTTATACTCGTCTTCCCTTAAAATCAATTGTCCAGCATTGGTTTAAACTACGTCTCATGCTCTTGTGGTGGTCCGACCTAGGGTGACCAAGAGGGCTAACTATTTAAAAATAAAAATTTTAATAATAAAGAAATTAATAAAATAAAAACCTTAAAGTAGTTTATAAATAATTAAACTTATAAAATTAAAAACGGTATATTAATATAGCTAAACAACAAACCATTTATCTTAAACGCAGAGATTAGATATATAAGATGGTTTTTATAAATATCTCTTATAAAGCCTGTGTTACCTATCATCATTAAATTTACAAAACCAGAGGATGCCAACAAGATCATCGACGAGGGACTCATCTGGCAAGGACAGGTTTTTCAGTGCAAGTTATACGACAAAGGAAGCCAACTGTCAAGAAACCGAGAATGTAGTAGTAACCCTAACCCGAGAGGCAAGAAGATATAGTTATATCTGCTTTCTTTGCGCCGAGGTACTTGGAAACCTCGGTCAGATTGTCTGAAACCTTGAGAACGTCTGAATCTATAGGTGTTAGCACCTCTACGTTGGTATCGAAAGCCTTGTGCACCAGGGCGGTATCCGCGGTATCTGCCATAGCCGCCTTATCACGCGGTGTCAAATTAAATTTCATTAGCTATGGGAATATCTACTTGGGCATCACTTATTGCTACTTAGTATTTCTAATTCATACCATGGCCAGTAAACTGTTGCCGACCACTCGGATAGATACCTTAATGTGCGGATGATCTGAAACATACCAAGTGCTGTGTCGCTTGTACCTATACTCTGCTGTGACCACAGAAGCTGTGTATAGTTAGCTTGATAGTCACAGAAAGCCTTGATACGAACAAATGGTTGACTCACCGTCTGATCGTCTTGCCTAGTCGTTGCAGCGAAAGACCATTGTGATCCTTGGATGAATAGCGCAGGTAGGAAGGGGAGATCGCTCGTGTTGCCTTTGCCTTCGCCTTTGCCATCAGACCTTTTGGAAACCGACTGACATTGCGAATTTAATAAACTCCACTGCGCAGATTGCCACACACCGACCTGAATTGATGCCTCAAGCAACCCTTCGCCAAGTTTCTTAGACTCGGCACTGATAATAATTGGCTTGTCTCGCTGCGGGTAAAAGTCAGTATGGTTAACAGTTGACCCATTTGTACGTCTTCTCAACTCTCGTATACTTATTAAATCTGAATCGTCTGGCTGTAGAGCAATGCAGAAGTCCACCATCTTGCTTCCCCGACTTCGGCCTGTTATACGGGCGGTAGTGCATGGGACACACGAAGCACGTACAGACGTAGTCCGAGAGGGTGCTGTTGTTGGAGGCACTGGTATGTCGGTGCCCGCAGTGCCAAGGGCTAGTTTGAAAATGGGCCAATGCACGAGCATATCCCAAGAGGACTCGGGGTGTAGATCATTAGTGCATAACTGATTGGCGGAAAGTATATCGAGGATGGCATCCAATTTGATCGGGTGCCAGAATGGGGCGTCGTCGTCGGGACAGAAAACAGCAGGACCGAAATCATCAAACTCGGCATCTTCAGAATCGGGTTGAGCACGAGCAACGTTGTCCTCTGAGCTTCTCTGCCTTGCTTGTATGTCAAGGGCCAATTGTTTCGGTACGACTTCAATACCGCGCTGGAAAGTCGAAAGCTGGGCGAGCATTGTTTCGAGAGGGCAGGGCATTCGAGGGTCGCGTTTGTTCATCTGTACAACACTTAATGGATTATAGGTCGAGATCTCGAGCTGAAGCATGCGCTTCGAAGGCGAGGATTGTCTAGATGTTGTTGAGGCATCGCTTGAAGTGATGCTGTGGCTGTCGGAAGGAAGCAATGGCGCAGCAAGGGGGGTACGATTCGGATCAGAGATGTCGTTGTTTTCGCTTCGCTTCTGTCGCTTTCTTCGCGGAGTGGTTATCTCGTGATCTTCCGAGTCCATGGACGCGCCGGACAGCTCTGGTGTCAACAATTGCTGGTAGTCAGGATTCGGTCGCTTGCGGCCGTGCTTCGTGGAAAGGTCGTAATCGTGTTGTTGACAGTCGCGAAGCCAGTCAGAAATATCGGTCATCATTAGACAAGTTCCAAGTAGCTGTGGCACCTAGTTATGATCAGATTGAAGAGTTGATACCCGAGTATCGTGCGGATGCTGATTGAGAGCCAGGCGAGCCAGGTAAGTAAGTAAATATTATGTCTCGGCAATGTTCCTAATTGGCTAGGATCTAACTTAGAGGTTACTCCAACAACTGGTGTTGTCTGTCAGTGGGGTGTCCGGGGATGTATAAGTAAGTATGTTCTAGTTAAAATGCGCAACAGGCGGACACTGGGCCCTGTGGGTAGGTACCTGTAATCGTTGCTGCTCACGTTGCTTGAAACAAGAAATCCAACAGAATTCATCAACCATAGATGTAAGGGCCGCATGGTTCTGCGAGATAAAGTTAATGCTTTATTGTTATACACGTGTCGTAGGGTAAAGCTGGGGCCTTCAGGTAACTGAGTACCTAACATGAAGCTGCCCTGCGTTGCAAGGCATATGATTAGCCTATTTAGGTAAACCCCTTTTATAGTCCTTTTACGGAGTACTTGTTTCTTGTTCTAGTCCGTCCAACGTTAACATTAGGTTTTCTATCCTTATTACTTTGTAATGCAGAAAACCTCCAGCTATATCTAAAGTTGGTCGTAAATCAGCGCACAGTTTGAATCCATTCGCCGAGAACTGAACGTCCTCGCCCAAAATTCCCCTATGGCTCTAATCAGCGGCTCATCGATACGTGCATATTGTTGAGTCGTGGTCCTTTCCCTACCTTCCCCTTTAACGTAGACAAGTCAAGGTCAGCAAGTCCTAGACGTCGGCATAATTTATCTGCTGTCTTCTGTGTCCCGACGCACATAGCGGCATATATTCTCGCTTGTGCGAGAAGTCGCCGAACCAGCTTTCTAATCTGGTAGATATATGAAATACGAGCAACAGCTGGATTACACGATAATGGAGCTGGCCCCCAATGACTATATAGGTATCTGCGCCCTAATTATAAAGTATTCCGAAATGTAACTCTATTCTCGGGCATGTAAGAGCTGAAATTCTTCCTTTGCTCGCGTCACTCATTGATGTAAAATGAGACCGCATTCTCCACAGGGTGCTCATCTTACTCGAACCACAATCCGCTATCCGAACACGATCTAGAATGGCACGTTAGACTTGTCGTGAAATCAGGCGATATAAGCATTTCATATCTTAGTATTCGCTTAATTCACTCATTCTCGCTGAACAAGCGTTACAGTTTCAATCTATGCATAGAGGCCGGCCAATCTAATGAGTTGCTATTCTCAATAGGCAACCTTCAGCTAATAATTCGATCTTATGCTCCTTATTACGTTCTTGCCGATTTTATCTGATCAGCCCGCGCCTGGGTCCGATGGTCTTGATGATGAATGATACACACTTGTCTCAAAAATTGATAGGGGCTACTATGGTGAATATTTACAAGAAAGTTCTAATACTCTCTGCTGAGTTGCACAATTTGCTAGTCTCATGTTGACCAGAAACGGAAGCGCCGACACGTGCATGTGAATGAAATGCTCCGTTGTGCGCCAGAAATTTAATAGAGGGGGTTTACCGCCATATTGGTGGTTGTATACCTATACCACGCCTTTTTGCTTTTTTCTCCTTTGATGTTTTGCATTGCAATAATGCTTGTGTACTTTTTTAAATTAATTGCAACTGTCTCTCAAAGGATCATTCAACACTACTATTTGACACCCTATCAACCGATGCACCAACGGCACTTTTCATACACTCGAGAAATTGGTCGATGCATTCATTATTACTAAATAGCATATGGAAGTATAGTCAACTTAGGGAGGTATTACATGTCTTGTGGTCTGTTATATATCTCTCAATTCGATGGTATATGTAACACTCAACTCACATGTGCTGATGACCACGCATCATGAGATGCGTGGGGATGTCTGAACTCAGCTCAAATACAAGTCGATAGCTAATTTACTCACCGCTTTAAGCCACAGCGCCTAAACACCATGCGCGATCAAATTATTATATATTTAAATTTCTGAGGCTTCTTAAGGGTAGCATCGTGCATTTCGCTACGCGGATATACATATTGCCTAGTGCAGCTTAGGTTGGACAGCCCTTCGTGTTTACTGGCTCATAGCTTGCAAGTCCATTACATGTTGTCTGGTCCTTGATCTATGGTAGCATGTTAATTCTGCACACCGTCTATCATCATTAATCTACGCCTTAGACAAAGCGATTGCGCTTGGTGTTTTATCGATGTGCTAGTCACAATAATCCACTATGTTTAAAGACGAAGGGCTAGCCTTCCGGGCGGTAACCAAAAGTCATTCATCTAAGGTTAGGATATTCGATCCTAGTGGCCCCTTTTGCCGGACTGCGAGAATGGCCATAAGAACATTTATATTGCCCTAGTAAGTGGCAATAGATTTCTCTTTGTTCTGTAAAATTCTTTGATTTGGTAGTCACTTTTCCTGACACAGCCCAGTCATCTATCTACTCAAAGAATCTTGTCGTATCGAGCGATATACATAAACGATCATTCGATCACAAAATTTTCTTCAATAATACACCCAAACTCATTCGCTCATTTATCTAGTCGCTCCTTGAGCTAGTCACTCGTTTATTTTGACATTTACCAACATGCGTGTTCTATACGTTGGAAGTGCACTCGCCCTCATGGGCATGGCCAATGCTTCTATCAAGCGCTGGAAATTTCCCGACTGCGAGGAAGACAACTGCTATCGCGCCTTTATCAACGAGCAGTACAAGGACCTTGCTCCGTCTTTCTGCCTTGAGTTCCTCGCATCTACTACGACTGACCCTTCTGTTATTCCAACCCCATTTGCGGTAAGCATCAGCTCTCATCTCACTCAAGTTCCCTTGAATCAGAGATGCCAGCCTTCTGAAGCAAGACGTCTTCCATCAGAGACTAACCGAGGGGACAGAACTGCGCTGGAGATATTACTGCTGTTAGCTCGGCCTGTTCTTGTGTCTCATACACGTTCACGCATACAGCGACGACAAGTACACCCGTGGTTACACCTACCTCATCCATCCCTGTTACTACCACGCCCACTGTGATCACCCCGTCGTCTACACCATCGACAACGCCTAGCCAGGTAGTCACCTCTCCGGAAGTCCCTACTAGTTCTCCCCCTGCGTCCACCAGTAGTGTTAGCGCCCCAGAGAGTAGTTCCCCAACAAGCAGTCAACCCGCAAGCAGCTCTGCGGCGAACAGTTATCCGGCGAGCAGTTCTAGCGCCGAGGCCTACCCAACAGGATCAGCCTCTACGTCACCTGTGAAGGCTTCCTCTGGCTGCACCACAAAGGCGCCAGCAACAGCAAGCAGCAGCGCTAGTTATTGGAGCTTGACTACGTCAACAGTCTACGCGACAACTGTGTATACAGTGACGTCTTGCGCGCCAAGCGTGAAACACTGCCCAGCAACTTCATCGCCGTACGTTACGACACAAACGATCCCGGTAACAGAGACTGTATACCCCGTCAACCCACCATACTCTTACCCAGTCTGGACTCCCAGCAGTGCACTCAATGCTACAGGTGTACATGCCACGTCTAAAGGGGCTGCAGGGCCGTCGAAAACGCACGCTGCGAGCAGTGGATATGGCGCGATCCCAACGGCGGCAGCAGCACGCGTTGGGTTGAACGAGGTTGCTATGGCGGCTGGTGTATTGGCTATTGCACTTCTGTGAACCGGATAGGGTGACACTAATAAGGAGTTCGGATTATTTTTCAGCGAATTAACTACGTATAGTTTTGGATGACGAGTTTGACAGATTGAAGGTTCTTGTTAATAGATGATTAATCATAATTATACATGAGAGTAATATACGTCGTACCATGCGTTTCTGTGTTTACACTACATATTATGTAGAGTATCTCTCTCTCTCATTGATTCAAGCCATGAGACAGGTTGAAGTTGTTTCTACGCTAGTTTATGAATGTCTTGGCAGCAACTAACATGCCGACACTAGGCGTACGCTAGACCAGGACTATTTGTCAAGTGGTTTCTCGATTTGTCGTTCACTGCATCCGGACTGACGAGGTGCTTGTTCTTGCTGTGTGATTGATTTACCAACAGAACGGACCTGAGATGCGGGATACCACTGCATAACGGGCAGAACTGGGTCAGCAGGGTATCAGGGCGGTCCAGCTAAGAAGTGGAGGGTATAACTGGGGAGCGATTTTACCTGACTTAGACATTGATTCTCGGAAGCGTCAGCCATTGTCTTCCAATCCTTATCAAGCGCATGAAAGCTCTATCCCTGATGTTCTAGAACAGCTGGCTACCTATCATAAGCAGGCAGCAAACAAAGCCCAGAGATCGTTATTTCCGCTACAGCGAGTGAATTAGTCCACCAACCAACCTCTTTCAGAGCCAAGCACAATCGAGCTAAGGAGGAGCCGCCAAAGATTGGTAGTCCCTCACCAGACTCTGAGCGGAATGCTGAGACCCCAGATCTTGGCTTGCTACTGAGACTCCAATTTTCGGGCTAGCAGTGTGGCCCTTGTACCTTGTAGGGAGATTCTAGCACCCATTGACCAATACAGATGGTTAAACCCGTGAGACAATGGGGTCGCCTCGTAAAGACCTGAGAGCGTCGGTTACTGTACGCTTATCTCAATGGAGAAGGTCATGTTAGCCTATAAGCAACCCCAGCCTATCCCAGCGGAATACGGAAGGTAGGCATGATAATCAGTCGGAAGCACCAGGTGTCGTGAGCCGCGCGATCGCGTGCGTGCTTTCGTCTACAAGCTACCTACCTGACCTACCTGACCTACCTGAAGGGGAGATAAGCTGGATGGATACAGTAGATAGGTAGATACTGTGAGTAATCTTAATCCTTGCGGGACCTACTCAGTATGTGCGTGATATATTGTATAAAGAGGCGTCCCGTCCACACGGTCGGCGGACCTTAGAGGACTCACCGTGTTTTCTGTGCAGGTGTTTGGAGCCCATCGCCAACCCCCCCGGTCACACCTTGACAAGATGAAGTCCTTCACATCATTCAGCCAGCTCTTGCTGGCTGTTGGCGTCTCTGCCAGTTTCGAGAGAGCCCGCTATGGTGGTATGCAAGTCGGACCTGTTGACGACTTCACGCTCGCCAAGATTGCAGCGAGCACTGCTAGCAATGTCAGTGTTGCTGGTTGGGGCACTTTCGACCAGCTGCTCGATCACTCCAACCCCTCACTCGGTACCTTTAAGCAAAGATATTGGTATAACACACAATACTGGAAAGGGCCTACTTCGCCTATCATCTTTGTCAACCCCGGCGAGCAGTCCGCTGATGGCTTCAACGTCACCTACCCCACGTCGGCACGTTTGACCGGCAAGTTTGCTCAAGAGGTGGGCGGTGCTGTTGTCATCATGGAGCATCGCTACTGGGGTGGATCATCTCCCTTCGAAGAGCTGACGGTGGAAAACCTCAAGTATCTCACGCTTGAGAATTCGATCAAAGACAACAGCTACTTTGCCAGGAACTTTGACGCGCCTTTTGACGCCACCGGCAAGAGTACCGCCAAGGATGCCCCTTGGGTTTTTACCGGTGGCTCTTACCCCGGAGCTCTGGCCGGGTGGATCGCCAACAAGGATCCAGGCACATTCTGGGCGTACTACGGCACCAGCGGTGTAGTGCAAGCCATTGGAGACTTCTGGCAATACTTTGTCCCCGTTCTTGAGGCGACACCAAAGAACTGCTCTTCCGATGTAAACACCGTCATTAACTATGTTGACTCCGTGCTTTCATCCGGCAGCCCTAAGGAGAAGACTAAGCTCAAGGCGAAATTCGGGCTTGCCGGTCTAGAGGACGCTGACTTTGCCTCGTAAGACTCCCTCCCTACACGCACCGGGAGCCATATGACTAATGTAGCTTTCAGCGCTATCGAGAACGGCCCGTGGACGTGGCAATCAGGACAGTTCTACACCGCAGGCTCGCTGGGCTACACTCCATTCTACCAGTTCTGCGACTACGTCGAGGTGAGCATCTTCATATTGACTTAGTATTTTTTCTATATCACACGTAGCCTAGCTTATACATATACTGACCTTGAATTAGAATGTATGGCCAAACTCAACGAACAAGGTGCCCGGTGCTCGCGGAGTCGGCTTGGCTAAGGCTCTAGACGGCTATGCCAAGTGGTTCACCGAAACGACGCTCCCTGGCTACTGCGAGGGCTACGGCTACTTCGAGGGTGAATTGAACACCGAATGCTTCCAAGGGCTGAACGCCTCCAACCCCATCTACAAGGACCTTACACCAGGCAATGCGGGCAACCGGCAGTGGAACTGGATGCTCTGCAACGAGGCGTAAGTACCTGTAATCACTTGGTTGTATTTCATCTAACTGACACGACGTACTAGCTTTGAGTACTGGCAGGATGGTGCCCCCCAAGGCCAAACAACCCTTGTTTCCCGCCACGTGAACAAGGCCTACTGGCGCGCCCAGTGCCCTCTCTGGTTCCCCGGCCTCGCCTTGTAAGTAACCCCGAGAGCTACTTTCCCGTTGTTGCCGATTGAAAGGGTGTATAATTCCCTCGAGGCCAAAATTATGTCTTAGACAAAGATCACGTTCAAAATAGTTGTTACTAACTTGCGGGTTACAGTGGTGATGCCAAAGGAAAGTCCGCCGAGACCGTCAACAAGTACACCGGTGGATGGCTCGCCACCAACACGACCCGTCTGACGATGACCAACAGTCAATGGGACCCATGGCGTGACTCTACCTACAGCTCCATCTTCCGCCCCGGCGGTCCCTTACAGAGCACCGAGCAGCTCCCGGTTTTCTACCTCAAGCACGGCACGCACTGCTCGGACTTGTACGGACAGAACTGGGCCGCCAATGAAGATGCCAACGCTATTGCCGAGGCCCAGACCGCCCAGATCAAGACGTGGGTCACAGAGTTCTATGCGTAGAAGCACTAGACTTTTGGATATATTTGGTTTAATGAGCCATGTAACTTAGATAGTTGTCTAATAATAGAACCTCTGCCAATTTCAAGCAGCTGCTTGAAAGGAACCATCTTCCCGAGATATTCGTTTGTACTTGCGCATCTGAATACAACAAATCTTGGCACCTCGCTATATGTATTCACGGCGATGTACTTACTTCCTCGTCCTGGCAAGCTTACCTTTGTTTTTTTACTGAAAAGAAACAGTACTATGGCTCATGAGGTTCTATTCACGTCAAAGTCACACAAAGTCATTCAAATATAGAGCGAGATAAGATATTACCATTATCGTAGTTCCGACGGTGTTAAATATGGTCTGGAACTACCGGGTAACCGTCAGCTTTTCCTCACCTGGCACTGCGCACTGGCCGAAACCTTCGGATCAGACTCCGACGTAGCAGTAAGCGTGACCACAGCACTCCCCTTCGCATCCGCAGCGGCGCCCACGGCGACGTTCACCACGGCGCCCCCGCCGAACTCGGCAGCAGCCAGCTCGTTCGGCAGCGCGACGCGCCAGCCCTGGCCGTCGACCTTAGCGCTGAGCCGGTAGACGTCGGTCGTGAGATACGCCGACAGGTCCTGCGGGTGCGTCGCCGTCGCGTTGCTAGCCGCGGCGACGTAGCGGCCCGAGTTCGTAAGCTGGAACGCGCACGTCACGCCTTTCCCCGTGGCTTTGGCTTTGCTGCTGCTGCTCCCGTCTCTGTTGATGGCCCCGGCCCCGAGTCTGACGCCGTGCGCGTGGGCGCCGCTGCCGTCGAGCGAGCGCACGGCGACCGTATAGTGCAGCACGCCGACGGCGTCGCGGCGCGTGCTGAGCACGTAGAAATGCAGCCTGTTAGGCTCGTCTACGAACTCGAACTGGGAGCCCGACCGCGTGCCCGCGTGGAACAAGGCGTCGGCGAGTTGGCGGTAGTCGCCGATGGTTAGCATCGAGGGGGTTCCGTCCGGGCGGTAGAAGTCCACGACGTCGATGTCCTGCGGGTTCGCGTCGATGGTCCATTGGAAGGGCGCGCTGTTGGTGCTGTTCTTCGTCTTGCTGATTAGCACGCCGTGATCGGATTGGAAGGAATCGGCGCCCATGCGGTCGATGACCTCGAGGTCGTAGTTGTGGTAGCCGCCGCCGTCGCAGTATGGGTCTGTTTGCGTGTTGCAGGACGGCGTAAGGTCTGTCCCGATCACGATGTGCATGCCCATCAGCTGGGTGGCACCGGGGCTTACCACTCGCGAAGTGATTTCGGCACTGACGAGCCCAGACACCGGGAGCGCGGCCCGTGAGATCATGAGTACTTTGCTGGCATCGACTAGGTCGATGCGTAACTTGTCGCCCATCGTGTGTGGCGAGCCCAGCGAACTGCCCTGTTGTGCTGGGATCTGCCATCGCGTGTGAGGACCACCAGGTCCGTTGAAGGTGCCTCGCGCCAACATGGAAAACGGCCCCGAATAATCGCGACGCGGCGGGTCAGAGTAGGGATTGTTATAGTTATCGCCTATTCCGAGCAAATGGCTCAACTCGTGTGCGTATGTGCTCATGCCCGAGCTCTCAGCCTGAGTCGAGGAGCCTCCACCAGCGTTAGGCCAAATGGCAGAGGCCGAGGCCCACGATGTCCAGTTGACATAACGTGTGTGCGCCCAGTTCGGGATGGAGTCATCGGGAGGGCCGAATTCAGCTGTGACGTCTTCAGGTGTCTGGAATTTCATCTCGCCGAATTCTTGCCATGTTGAGGACTCGTCTTGGCCAGCCGAAAGTATGAAGGCGAGCTCAAACGAGTCAGCCGTCTCATTCCCTACATCAGCGCGCCAGGCTGCGAAAGCGTCGGTCCGGAGATCTACTGAGCATGGCCCCGCTTCCGGGCAACCATCAGGGTTGAAGCCGTTGGGTTCATCGTCAATGCCATATTGGTAAGACAGACTGGGCATTTCGTAAGCGCCGAATACTGTCAGATCCACGCCTACATCACAATTAGCCGATTCGCGATCCCGTCTAGGCGCCATTAGAGGAACATAAAACACACTTACCATATCGACCGCCAGAATCTTCCATCCAGTACTCATGGAGAGTATGGTTACGATTCAGCTCACTGGGCTTGTTGAGAAAATCGCGGTAGAACGTAGGTACCTCGTCGCGACTGAGGCCCGATACAACAGGCTGCGGATTGTTGAAGGGAGTCGATCCAGGCTCCTGACTTATGACAAAGGGCATGTCCGGGTAGTCAACAACGACGAGCGCGATGTTGAAGTTCCGTTCCGAACCCTTCCTGCTCGAATCCGACCAATTGGTACCAGGAACTGGGACATAGTCCGCCCACGTCATATTATCCGGGAGGACGATGTTTTGCGGATCAAGAATCGCGAAAGGGTCAGCTTGTGAGGAAACCGGCGCCGCAGTTACATAACTAGTTAATATTGAGCCAGCCAGAACGGCCGAGGTGGCCATCTGGCGGCGAATGCTATAGATGACAGTCAGGCCCATTTTCCTCAATTAAGCCCTGCCGACGAAGTTATGTCTTGACAGGTCGCCTCGACAACTTCCAAATGAGGCACAAAGTGGTGGGAATGAGTAGAGGGGGAAAGTCTCAATCTCATGTCGCCGGGAAATATGAGCTTTTAGTACCATCTAAGGTACCATCGTCCACAATGTGCTACGTTAGGTCGACTCCAATCCGAGGGGCTGGGGAACCTATCGTATATGCATCTCGATGACCCATTTCCAAAGCTGATAACATTGATATCAGTGTCTGACCTAGTTTATAAGATATTCTTAATAGGTGTAAACGGATATACGTACTGTATGGACCGCCCAATCCCCGAGCAGTGTAGATAGCGAGGGTTATCTACTGCGGCAGCTATTTTATTCAGAGCTGCCCTGTTTGTGCAAAGGGTGATGTTTTGTTAATGCTGGGAACAGGCATACAAAGGTATGCCCAGCCATGCCAAGATGCCTATTATCCCCTCTACCTGCCGCAACAGGCAATAGAATTGAAAGTTACCAGGGCCTTTGGGGCTGGGGTGTCGTGCGGAGAAAGATGTAAGGAGTCAAAAACAATTATGATTTGAATAAGGCGTAATTATTGTAGCAAATTCTTTATGATGTCTACTAAGTGAGATCCAATCTCACAGTAGCGAGCTTCCTATGAACGGGCGGGCTCCTTATCTAGTACGCTTCCGGTGCTGCCCGGATACTTATCCCGTCAAATATACATTTACACCGATCCCTTTATGAAAGGATCTCTACTCACCTATATTTTGACTTTTCGAAGAAAATAAAAGCCGCTATTCAACATGACTTGTTGTCGGGGTTTTATTATTGGTGCTACCTTACCCCAAAGATCTGTTTATATAGGTGCCTAGAAAATATACTCGGCAGCAGAAAAAGACACTACAACGTGAAATCTCCTTGTGGTAAAGTAAGTGAGATAAGTTGTAGTTATGTTAATAGAACTGAACGAGCGTTTGAGGACTGCTAGAACCACCTGCTCAGTATGCATAGCGGTAAGGTCAAGAGGTTTAGACCTCGCTATATTTGGGTACACTGCCAATTCAAACTTTAGACACCTTGCGCTTCCCCGTTTCAGTGTTAAATCTTACTGCCCATTTATATCCTTGATTAAGCACGGCTATACATTGAATGGTAGATGGCGAGTCATGTTCAGGATCTGCACCACCCTCAAGCAACGCCTACTTCGTCAGCGGCTCTATTGTTCATCTCTCCACTGGACACTTCGCTTACATCAATTATGGCATATTCTTTCTTGATGACGGTCCCCGCAATCAGACTCTGCCCTCTATCGTTCAACTAGTTTGGGTCGGCACCGTGTTGAATTAGTACCTTCACGAGTTCTGGGTGTTTGTGATACCGTGGCCACCAGCTATAAAGGTGATTCTGTCAATGTTCACGGCCATCTGCCTTCGTGCTTACGCGTATTCCGGTGTATCGTCTTTCTCATTAGGTTAGTGGGGAGACTGTACCAAAGTTGGTTGTGTCCCGAAGGACATGGGTGCAATTCTTATCTGGGCCTATGGGTTCTCTAGGTTCCACATTCTACCCTAACAAGACCAGCTAGTAATGCTCGTCTAAACACGTCTATTTAAGCTTCTCTGACGGCATTGTACATGCGTGTTAGTGGACTCGATAGCTAGCCATGTTGATGTGTGATAGAAGTATGTGTATATATATATATCTTACTCAATACTAAAACGCATTTGTCGTCTATCTCTTGTGAAGCAAAGTATATTACTCTCATTTTCTACTTAGGTTATCTTATAATGAGCGAGTGTAAAGTGAGCTTCCATGTCGCACAAGGCACAAGACGCAATGAGGTCATCGTCATTACTAGCCTTTTTCTAACTTGCTTGGTGCATTTCGTCAAGCGCATAAAAGAACTTATTTTAGTAGGTAGTAGTCCAAAACAAATAAAGAAGGAAGACATTAATTTGGATTTTATGATTATCCGAAAAACAGAGAATTTAAAGACAATTTCATCACATACATAGCTGAATACCTCTTCTTGTCTTCTAGTGTAAGTTGGTTAGCCGTAGAGGGGGCTATCGACTTACAGGTTACCTCTTGGGTTAGGTATTCAATCCCGCGATTAGCCGTTCTAAAGCGCTAGCTGCCCACCACTAACACACCCGAGGTACTCAGTACGCATAAGTCTTGCTGAACGAGAACCAGAACATGGTCATCCCACACTTCCATTGTGAAGCTGTCTTGTTCGTCATGCCACTCCGACCAACCCTCCGACTGATCGCGCCCTCGATCCGCCTGGTGCGGCCGTACTCAAGCACAAGCGATGCCGCCGGCCCTTTGATCACCGTCTCCAACCTCCGGGCGGCGGGTTCGGGCCATATCCGGGTGCTCGAGCTCAACCGGCCGGCGGCGCGCAACGCCATCTCCAAAGCCCTGCTCGCGGCGCTGCGAGCCGAGATCGACGACGTCCATGCGCAGTACACGCGCGAAGGCGACGAGAAGCCCATCACGCCCCGCTTCGGAGGCGCCGCCGGCGTCGACCAGAAGGGTCCCACGAGGGCCCTGGTTCTGGCGAGCGCCGTCGATGCGAGCTTCTGCGCCGGCGCAGACTTGAAAGAGAGGCGAGGCTTTACACAAGAAGAGTGAGTTCATTATATATTTGCATATATATATATATCAATTCAAAGAAAAATAAATAAATAAATGAATAAATGAATGAATAATGCCTGCTAACTCTTCCCCCGTCCTCCCTAGAACTGCCCAATTCCTCGCCGATCTCCGAGCAACATTCTCCTTACTCTCTAAATTGCCGATCCCCACCATATCCGCCATCTCGTCGATGGCACTCGGCGGTGGCTTAGAATTGGCCCTGTGCACTCATTTCCGCGTGCTGGCCTCGACCGCCGTCGTCGGCCTGCCCGAGACTCGCCTCGGTATCATACCCGGGGCAGGCGGCACGTACCGGCTGCCTGCCCTGATCGGGCTCCCGCGCGCCAGAGATCTCATATTGACCGGCCGTCGCGTTGCCGCGCCCGAGGCGTACTTCCTCGGCCTCGCCGACAGACTCGTTGAGGTGTTGCCAGAGGAGGAGGAGGAGGGGGGCAAGGAAGGGGAGAAGAATCAAGGAGCCGAGTCGAAGGGTCAAGAGGGGATACTCCGCAAGGCGCGAAGAGCAGCGCTAGCCGAGGCCGTCAGGCTTGCGGGCGAGATCTGCGAGGGCGGGCCAATTGCCATCAGGGCCGGCTTGCAAGCCGTTGAATGGGCACGAGAGGATGTTGAGGATGCTATGTACAAACGAGTTGTGAATAGCGAGGACCGGGATGAAGCCCTCCAGGCTTTCAAAGAGAAGAGGAAACCTGTATTTAAGGGAAGGTAAAACAGAGACGAAAAGAAACGCAATGTTGGTCCGTCTGTCTACCTCTACTACGACTATGACACGCATATACCCCATGGAAATATCTCATAATTGAACTGGGAGTGAAGACCAAGTAGAGCCCGAGTGTGCCAATACTTGAATCTGGAGAGATCATAGTAGTTTACATCCTATTAAATCCTAGTATTGGAAGACATAGCAATACGCCAGTCTAGACTCGTTGGTTATTGCAATAGCAAAACGATAAGTGAGGTCTAATATGACACCATAATCGCCGAAGCAGTAGTACAATGGCTTATCTATACATGGCAAGCTAAGTGATATTATACAAATGAAATGTGAGTGTGTTCCGAGTCATCACGATCACTAGCTTAGGCCGCAGTGTCATGGCTCCGAGTCCGCGTGCTCACCTGGTCACCGTCCTCTCGCCCTGCTCGGTTCTTATTCCCTTGCGGTTTGGCTTGACCAGATGACTCGCCCTCTTCCTTTTCCTCACCCCTATTCCCGACAGTCCTGCATTTTCGGCTGCCGGTAGATTTCTTGTTAGAGCCAACCTGCTTTTGATTTTCCTCGCCGCCGTCGTCTTCATCCCCCCCTTCATCCTCATCTTTCTGTTCGTCTTCTTCCATTTCCTCTTCTTCTATGTTACTTGTCTCCTCCTCGGATTCGTTTTCAGAAGCATTCAAACCACCAGTTTCGTCCTTCAATTCCCCATCCTGGCGTGTGTCTTCTGCCTCTTGTTAGCGGCTTTGCCGCCCTTTTTGACCTCCTTTCCCTGCTTGTTGGTCGTATGCACGTCATCTGCATCGCTCGTCTCTTCAGTCTCTTCTTCCTCTTCGTTGGTATCGGTCTCTGAACCACCTTGACTCTTGGCTTTGCGCTTGTTACCACTGTTTTCCCCATCGTCGTCCTTTTTACTCTGATTTTGAGAAACCTTCTTCTCGACAGTCAGTTCAGAAGCTCGCTTGACTACATCGTTCCCTGATCGCTCGACGTGTACCGCCGGATTATCGGGCGAGGCGTTCTTCTTGACCGTGTTGCCGCGCTTTGATTTGATTGCGATTTCGCCTTGGTCCCTTGTCTCGGCAACTGTACCGCCCGAGGCACCCCCTCCCCAGCTCCAAGAAACTATAATTTTATTCGCGATGAGTGAGGCCGCTTATTCAAAGGGGAGAGGAATATGATCTATGCAATGTAGTTAATTTAATAATTACATACCTTTATCTCCCTTTTTGGGTTTGTTGGCAGTCATAATTTCGATAATTCGGTGTGGAGGACTAGCCTATTGATTTTGATGATAACTTCTCTCACACACTTCTACGGTGTAGTGTACTCTTATCATTAACATGGACTTTCAATTTCTACATAAGGAGATCTGTTATAGTCAATTCTGGTTCCCATGATCTAGCTGTCAAGAGTCTTTAGTAAATTCGCTTTGTTCCCTTCAAAGCCTCATTACATCATAACCATGAATCATCCTCATCGATTCAGTGTGCATCTTCCCTAATGCCTGCATCGACGCGATCTGGAAATGCGAACTACTAGTAATACGTAATAGTTCGAGAAATCCCCGATCCAGAATAAACTCTAAAGAGACCAAATCTTCTAAAAGAAAAGAAAAGGAGAGAGCCTAATAGTGAGCTCCTAAATGATATCTAGCGGATACTAAGAGCGCTGCTAGAATCGGAGCCAACTCACTAGAGTCGATCTGAGATAGAAAGTGTCCTATGTAGAACCGATACCCCCTTCTAGACTAGAATTCTATACTCTGAGATCTTTCTTCAGACCGAATCCAAGTCTATTTCGTTGCTTAGAACACAGTCAACTCAGCGCTTGCTCTTATTACGGGGTACCAACCGCGTTTTACTCCGAGCCTAGTCTATTAATGCTATTTAGTCTAACTAAGGACTCGCCAGCTCTAGAGCGCTGAGTTCTCCCACTTTCCCTCTATAGAAACTACCTCATCAACAAAATCAGCATAATAGAGCCCGTCGTCTTAGACTCCTACACATGTAATAGTGTCGTGTGATAATCTAGTTCGGCCGATGGATCTCACGAAGGCGCTCTAGATGGCCCAAAGCAGCTAATGTAGGTAGGTACATAAGTAGTCAACTTGCAACTTAAATCCTCACCGAGGCCTGATTCCGCCTGGAGGATCCCAGCATTACCACAACAAGAGAACTCCAACAATGGTAATCATACTTCTGTGCTAGCATGCAATATTATTGACGTATACCGTCAGTGCTCATGACATTAGGATTAAATCGTGGGGAACGAACGACTAGCTTGTTGTTCTAAGTACGGCGGAACGAGATCCCCTAAAGCCGGATTCATCAAGATACTTGGTATTACATAAAAAACGGCCTTAAACGTTGTGCTAGGCCCTTATGTAAGGATTCACCTAAACTCTGGTAAGCATAGGAAAATTCTCTTAGACTCCTACAGGGAAGTGATATACTAACCTACTTAACAGGGGGTGGATTGTCGGTTTGAATCGTTTCAGTAGGGCACCCTCTCGGGATCGGAACCAGAGGTACTGCCAGAGGGCGGGAATGGATCTTTCAAAGCAGCTCAGCACCGACATTGATAACGTATTAGCTGATGATTTCTGCTACTGTACTACTGAGACCCATTATCCTGCATCGGCCTAAGTTGCAACGCAGGTAGTGTAGATCCTAGGTGCTGATCAGGGGCAAATCAGGTTAAAGTCTGGAATCGTGGACCTCGCTAGCGTCTCTGGACGGCAGCAATCTGGTCCCAGATATTTGGGTTCGCTTATGCCAGCCCTCGCCAGCTTACCAACTCAGGCCTCACCCCTACCTTGCCAAGAATGGCATGCTTATGTCGTGCATGCACACGTGCGTTAATCCCTTGGCCTGTTCCTATTCGTGGTTGGCCGTATCGCAATGCATCGTTTATTATTAGCACAAAGCATAAACCAAGCCATAGTTAATAGTGTATTGTCTTGATAGATACTTGAATAAAAATTGTGCCGAATTCTACCTTCAGCCGGAGATTTACTCCTTCAAGGTTGAGGGCGAACTACCAGTAAGGCCATTCTGAATAGTCTCGAACACATACGTAGTACTTCGTGGAGTCCAACTCGGACTGAGCACCAACGATTCTTGGTAAGCCTCTAATAGGCTGGCCACGGTCCGAGTTATATGGGTATATGTTTGAATCTTGTGGGCGCTATCGCTACAATTGGTTTGGCACATTCATCTTCCCCATTCGAGTGAAGACTACTGCGGCCCTAACGACTACGATCGTTTCGCGTCTTCAACATGGAAAGACCGGATAACCAATCTCGAGAACTATTTTCCTCTACACTAAGTAGTTATCTCGGCTACTCGATCTACTGCGCCGCCTGCAGAGCTGAACTATTCTGCTATCTTTTGCTGTATAATATATATACGAGAGCCTCGCGCAATGTGCTGGCCTTTTTGCTATAAAATTTGATGCTGCGCCCCTCCCCCACTCGATCTCTCTCGAACTGACGCTATGACGGCTTCTCGCCACTCCCGGGAGATCATGGTGTAGATACAGAGTCATTCATTATCACAGTGCCACCAATACGGCCAGACATCTATGCAAAAATTATTTGGAGACTAGACGATCCGCATCAAACCCCGACCGCGCACATTCGTTGGTTATATACTGGATGAACGCATGACAGCGTACTACGAAAAACACCTCAGTTTGGAACTTTAATGTAAACAAGGGTTACCACCCGGTGTTTATCGTCTCCTCGTCGTCCTTCGAGGAATTTGTGATAATGGCAGTGGGTTTAATCGTGGAGTCGTCAATATGGTATGCCATTACACTTGTGGTGTTAATAGCGAGAATGTAAGGTCCCTCCCTATCTTTCTTTTGCTGCCCTGCAGATAGCTTCAGTACCATGCTCATCTCGTTTCCGCAGTGGATGTCGCAAGGTGCTATTAGAGTCATTCAAGAAGTTCCAACTCGATGATATTTTGATGATTGTAGCTGCAACAACGGATGCTGCACTCCTCGTCGCACTGAATATCCTATCTACGAAGAACAGCAATCTCTTCGATCCCGCGAATCCTCCAACACTCACACCACAGGATATCGAGGATAGAATCCTCGGCTCCAAGCTAGTCTTGGTAGTCGAGCAAATGCAGATTGCTACCATCTGGCTGGTCAAAGCATGCCTCTTGATTATGTATAGCCGGTTGACGTAAGTAGCTTCATCTTTCACATACGATATCTGCTAACAGACCCAGAAGATTCAGCAGAATACAGAGATTATTCGTGAAGCTTATTGCTGGTTATGTGGTCTTCGGCTTTATTCTGATGGAGGTGAGTAGTTTCTGAATTCATCCCTTTCCGCCTTCAAAAAGGCGGTATGTTTCTATTCCGCCGAAGTCTGATATGAGAAGTTGTCCAATGCCCTTGTCTGGAACAAAACTAATGCCTGACTCTGTAGATACTATACTTCGGCGTGTGGTGCAGACCTTTTAACCAATATTGGGCAGTCCCCCCTGAAAGCAGTATGTGGATGTTCCCCCTCCTAAACCAAGCATATTGGTTCATTATTGTAATTATTGGTAATTTCCCATGCTGATTTTATAACTCTAGTTCAATGCTCTGCAGCAACAAACCATCTTATCACCAATGCAGTCCTAAACATATCCTCGGATCTATTTATTATTATCATTCCTTTACCGGTTTTCCTACAAATAAATATTGCCACAAGAAAGAAAGTCGTCCTTTGTGGCGTTTTCGCCCTCGGTCTCTTCACGGTAAGTCAACGATTCTCGATCTGCCACAATGCCTACGAGAAAATGAGTAGCATACAACTTTAATAAGCTTGCCTGTCCCCAAATTGTGTAATGTAAACTAACATGACCGACTTTCTCAGATTGGCGCTGCCATCGCGAATAAATACTTCAGCTTCACGGAGCCATTCGGCGTCAGTTGGACATACTGGTACATCCGCGAGTCCTCGACGGCGCTGATCGTGGCCAACATCCCGTTCCTGTGGACGGCGGTGCGCTTCGCCTTACGATTGACGACTTCCCGCGCGACACCCACCTCCAAAACAGATCGGCCTCAGGGCTTGGCCTCGGCATATGGGCATAATGCTAAGGGCGTCAACCACAACACCACCATCTCCCGCGGATCCCGGGCGGAAGATTTCGAGCACTTCAAGCCGCTGGAAAGCCAGGAGGATATCAGGTATTACAACGACAACATCCCGTTGAAGATATATAGGCGCCAGGAAGTCTTCGTTACCACTGAGACTAGCGACGATGGGGTTTCTGTACATAGGCAGCCTAGCAGAGATCGCGTTTCCGTTAACACAGAATAGATATTCGACATTGCAAAATGATTCTGAGTTCGTTTCCTGATTCCTGCGCATCTCGGCGCCACTCTAAGCTTGTTGACCTTTCGTGCGACCACTCTAGTGAATATTTATATGCTATTTGTGCTTTGTTAAAGAATAATCACCGATATTGGACAGAATTATATTATTGATATGTCGCCGTCTTTTGATTCGTCGCTCGGCAATAGTGATCGAAGTTAGACACATATCACAACCCCAGAATAGCGAGGGGATCACTGACCGGTTTACCATAGCTGATCCCTTCTGAGTATAATATCCGCAGATATAGGTTTGTTCAGCCTAGGGTCTCGACCGGGTAATTAAGAGATATATGCTTCTGTCTTGAGAGGCGAATTAGAGCGATGGCATACCGATAGGTCTCTTGACATCACGATGCAGGACAAAGAGTACAATGTTTGTTTTGTAAAACCTTAAAGAAAAACAACACAATATTGCGCTCTGAAAAAGGGTCGTATTAGTAGTAATGATTTGCCTAGAATTGGAGAACGCACTTAATTTAGCAGTGATCTATTAGGACGCAAGAGGTGTATTACCCTTTTAGTACTGCCCTTCCATTTCCGTGGGAAAGTGAGAAGATTCAGAGACTGAAGCTATGCACTAGAATGCCTAATATTAAGACGATATCAGATAACTATTTCCTTATTCACGCAATGCTGTACAAGTTTGGCTGGTTCATAGTATAAAATAACTTTTATAATAATAATACTACTGATGATGATGCTATTCTATGATATGCAATACAGCTCTATTTATATGCAATATCCAAACGCCGCGCGATGACCAAATAATGATGTTTCTCCTTAACCAGAGATGAGTGCCGTGAAATGTGAAATACGCGACATAGATTGAATATACTCAATTAAAAATATTCTTTTCCATCCACCCTCTACCCCTTTCCCGCTCTAGATCTTGACAATCCTGAACTTGACCTGCACGGCGCGCGCGACGACCAAGAACACGGCGGCGAGCGAGATGGTGAGGCCCGTGAAGAGCTTGAGGCCGAGGTACTCGCCGTGCTGGGCGGAGACGATGGCGCCGCCGACGGGGGAGCCGGTGAGGGCGCCGAGGGAGGAGACGAAGAGCAGGACGCCGCTGCGGGCGCCGATCTGGCGCAGGTCGCTGATCTGGGCGATGACGGCGGGCGCCAGCGAGATGAAGGCGCCCGAGGTGAAGCCGTAGACGGCGCCGAAGGCGAGCGTCGTGGCCGTCGTGTTGCCGGGCACCCAGAGCGCGAGCGTGACGACGCCCGAGAGCGCCGCGATCAAGATCATCATGTTGAAGCGCCCGATGCGGTCCGCGAGGATGCCGGGGATGATGCGGCCGGGAATACTGGTTGTGGTCGGATGTCAGCATGGGGTTTTCATTAACACGGAAAGAAAGTATAGAGATGAATACGCGATGATGGAGTCTTCTTACCTGACTGCGTTCACGATGGGTAATATGTAAGGGATCAGTGTTGGGTTAACACCTTGTTGCTGGGCTTGGATATTGAGGTAGTTGAAGGGAAGGTACAAGCCCCAGAAGAAAAAGAAAGAGGCTATAACGATGAGGGCAAACCTCGGTTCCTTGAATGGCGTAACGAGCTCGGCGAAATGGAAAGGTTTCGGTCGAGGTGGGAGGCGAGACCTGACGGTAAAGGAGGCGATGCCGCAGAATAGGAGCACGATAAACCCGAGGATGCGCACGGTCCAGGGAAAGCCGATCATTGGGATGAGATGGCTCATCAGGATAGGCAAGACAATGCCGCCGATTGAAGACCCTGCCACCACGATGCCTAGCGCGGCGGCTCGGTATTTATAGAACCATGTGATGGTCGAGTTGGAGGCACAGTTGAATACGGCGGCCGCCCCGATGCCGCTGACGATGCCCTGCGAAAGCACAATCTGGTAGTACTTGGTTGAAAGCGAGAGAAACATTAGACCGAGCGAGTAGACGACGGTGCCAATCGGTAGGATCCAGCGAGTGCCATAGCTGTCGAATAGACGGCCCATGACGAGATTGGATCCTGTAATGAGGAAGGCTTGCAGTGACGTGATCCATGTTATGTCTGAAGACGAGTAATCGGATAGCGGACCATTGGCATAGTACTCGACGAAGACTCCCGAGCAGTTGACGATGCCAAATGAGCAGAACAAAATCAGCGACCCGCCCAAGACTACCAACCACTATGAAATATCTTGTCAGTAGTTACTTCTAGAGGTAACTGGCTTTGGGAGTACACGAAATTGTGATTGTCTGCTCTTTAAAAAGAGGTGAAATAAGAAAACTATAATATCAGGAAACACTTACAGCCTCTAGACCACCATCTGGGAAATCATCCGGGTTGAGACCCGGAGGGGCAGACGGTTGTGTCGACGGGTCGGCGGTGCCTTTCTCTATGTCGTTATTCGAACCATCCCGCGACGACACTTGTTCTACCGACGTCCTTTCCTCGATGTCCTTTTCTGATAACTCGGCGGCCTCATTTTCAGTCTTTGCTGATATGTCGAAATATTGGTCGTGATGGATCGTGGACGACCCGGTATCAGAGCTGGGCATTTTGGCTTTTTGTCGATCGTATCTTTTCTTCGCAAACAAGCTCACTTCCGGTGGAAGAATACCGTTGGGCTATCTCTCATATACCTTGGAGTATGTAGTATACTCCAATTCATTAACCGAAAACTGTCTAGTAAGTCTTCAACTCTTACTCGGCAGATGTCGTTGCGTGAAAACAAGTGGAAAGAAGTCACAGATGAAGATGAACAGATCTGCCCACACGAAGCCAAACGAAGATCACGAGAAATTCCTTATTTATGACGGCTAGCAAGTTTTTGCGAGCATGGACAAATATCAACGTAGTTATTAATTGTCGGGCCCCTACGCTACAAATCAACTTCCCGAGACTCTTTTACCCGGCTCCGTGTAACGATGCAAAAATATGCCCCAAGTTCGCCGGCCGTAGCTAAGCTGGTCCGAGTGACTCTACCCGAGCTGATATAATCGGACTTACGACCATTTTACGACTAGTAAATCGCCATAGCCCTCGAAAGCAAACTATTATCTTACTACTACGCGCAGATACGTGATGACTACTGCTATACGTAAAGGGGTCAACAACGGGTCCCTTTATGCGAAGAAGCGAAGAGCGAAAGGCCGAAGTCTTGGCGTTCATTAATACCCAACGAAGCTAGGTTACCTGGTAGCTGGGTAGGCTTGGAGACGAGAGAGCATTAACTCCGGGCATCACCGGGATGTTATTGCGTCTGTATCAACACGACCCGATTGATCATCTACCCCTGTCATCACATCATCTACTTAGACATAACCAAGAAATGCACCTCTTTTTATTTATCTATTTATTTTATTTCTCTTTTTTGTTTAATTCTATCCTATAGTGAACTTCTGGTATATACCGTTAGGAGTTCACGATATATCCTAGTACACAGCACCACTGAACTCAGTGTAAGCTGATTTTGCAAGGCAAAGCACCAAGTTGAATCGAGTGCTCGCTGGGTCATCGTTGCCTAGATCCCGGTAGGGCGGAATAAGCCGCTATAGTTAAAACTTACCCAATGAGAGCACTAGTTAGCGATTAATAAACCCAACGGCTTTTTTAAGACTTACTAAGTATACTATTATATACTATTATGAGACAGCTGATGTTGAGGCTGTCAGGCCACGATATGCCATGCAAGTGACCCAGAGTACCGGGTCTATTAATCTAGTGTCGAGGTTGCATAAGATCTGATAACTTCGCATAGGTTAACACCGAAATTGCCCGGCAGGATCTTACCGCCGAGCTCACGCAATACCCTACCCGCGAGAGAACGTCAGCTACCCCTTTACCAGGCTCTCTCAGACGTGAGAACGGGATGAACCGCCCCATGTTCCCGCTTTGCATCGGGCACAGGTATTCGGTAACCCCGTCTAGCAGTATTTTGGACTTCATATCGAGCGCAAATGCTGACGAATTCGCGGCGCATTCCTGTCTCAATGTACACTACGTAGAAATAGGGAAACCGGGGTATAGTGCCTCCAAGTTGTTACAAAAGGGAACTTCCAAGGGCATTTCTCATATACAGGTCTATAACTGGTATCTACTCATCGTACAAGCCGCAGAAGGTCGTAACATGTTGCGACCTCAGCAATTACGTCATCAATTTTCGAATTCTTTTAGGTTTTTCCTGTCTTGAAACTCAACCTTGCCATCTTGCCCGACACTGGCGACGCTGATCTTCACGTTTGCGACGTCCTGGGTCTTTACAGGCTCTTCGCTGGCCTTTGGTTTCGTAGCTAGGTCGACGGCAGCGGGAACGGCGCCGGCGGGGGCATCTGCGATCTCGTTGACTTGGGCATTCGTCAAGACATCGCTGATACGTGAACCCCGACTGGACATGAGGATCGTCATGGGACCACGGAACTGCAGGAATAGCCTATCGCCCCATATTGTGCGACGAGCGGTGGTTCGTAAGGTATAGAGTAGACGGGTAAGGAACTTGTAGGTCTCGGTCTGCCGCATATTCTGGAAGAACTTTGTTGTCTCTAGCCATGTTGTGACCGAAGGGATCTGGAATGTGATGCTTGAGCTTTTGAAGCGGAAAGGCAGAGGCGGCTGCTTGGTAATGGTGTAGGCGACAACGTTGGCGGGGTGGGCCACGAACTCTTCGCCGTCGCCCAACGTAAGCTGATATATGTGGCCTGGCGCCGAGAGCGCGGCAAGGCCTCGGCCGGTCAGCTCGGAAGAGCCCCAGTAGGCTGGAGGAAGCCGGTGCTGGATGCGAGGAGTTACGGCGAGTGTGTATCCAGTCCAGGCAAGTAGAGCGTTTCTCTGGGATACGATCCAGTCGGTGGTTCCGTCCAAACGCAAGACGGTGAAGGTAGTAGTCGGGGATTTCGTGGATATTAAGGCTGTGAGCGGTGAGGTTGAGGTTATCCGTTGATATAGGAAGGGGATTCCAGTAGCAGCCCGTGTTAAGGGTGGGAGGATCGAGAGGGTCGATTGCGCCTAGTATTGTTGTCGAGTCAGAAAGATGAATGCGATGAGAATGCGATGAGAATGCGATGAGAATGATAACCCAGGGCTGTGCTTGGCTTTCTTTCCTTGCTCACTCACATTTTGTGCCTTTCCCGACACGGCAACCAGAGTGCCGCGCCGTGTGTAGAGTCTTTGGGAGGCGGACAGCGTCACCGAGAGGAGCGAGTACGGCGTGCCCAGCACTTCGAAACGAGCGTCTACATCCTTGTCAGAACGGTGCAATGACACGAATACCGACACCAACATGTGTGTCACCAACATGTGTGTCACCAACATGTGTGTCACCAACATGTGTGCGTGTGCATACCGGCGATATCTCCAGAAATATCATTGCGCGAGAGGAAAGGATCTCGCGACGAGGTCGAGTTGTTGGAGTCGCTTGTCGGAGCAGCGCTGATCTGAATTGCCCTGCACTGCCGACAGACGTAGCTGCTTCTAACGCCGAGTTGGCCCAGCCGGCCGTTTCTGGCCAGGGAAGAAGCAACACCACGCATTGCGGCGGGAGTTGGGGGCTGAGGGTGAAGGAATGGTGGTGAGCGTAGACGCCGTCTTTCTTTTTTTGTCGTGAAGCTCCTTGACGCAATTCCTCTCATTCACTATCAACTCACTATCAACTCACTATCAACTCACTATCAACTCACTATCAACTCACTATCGGTAGCTGGTACCCACTATCTACTTATATACCTTGTAGATGCATATATCTCCAAGAGGTTTTAAATCATATCCTACAATCAGGAGTTAGTAAGCATCAAGGTAATATCTAATTAACCACCTAGGCATGAGCTTTGTTGTTTCACATGCTTTATTTAACTTAACACAAAGGCATCATACCACATGCCCTTGAGGCATTCAAGCGACTAGGTAAAGGATAGAATGAGAGGTAATAATAGAAGAACTCTTCAAAAGCTTTCAGGTCAAAAGGTTCAGGGGTGAATAAATCTTGCTCCAGCTCCGAAATTGTGTATAAGTCATCTTCTACATAATTCTCATCACATAACACACGTACACATACGCAAGCATATACACACATTCACCATGAAGTCCAACATCAAACTAACGGTATATCTAACTACCTCCATTATGAGCGAAGCGCTCTGAGAACTACCGGGCCAGCAGGATTAGCGGAAGTATAGGATCCACCCCCACACGAACTATATTCAAACATGGCAAGATGACTTTCGTTGCTGAATAGAACCCATTTAGATTATATGGTGTGGCCTTGGATATGTCTCTTCCAATTACTTCTCATCAGGACGGGTGTCCTGAACTCTATCTGTCTATTTATGTGTCAGCAAGATTCTACAGCCAGCGTCATATTAGAAATACACATTCCATTATCTATTACAATAGAAACAGGACTCTGGAATTAAATCAATCAATGTCCACTCGTGTCTAATCTTTCTGATAACATATAACGCATATATATTGTAGATACTACCTTTCCAAGTAAATTTACCCTATCTCTCACCTGTCACTACAACTGGAAATCCAGGCTATGAATTCTACTCATCCTTTTCTCCAAGCCATGGTTGACAGAAGCCATAAAAATAGGAACTAGCCAATTCTAGACGTTACAGTTGGACCTCGCAGACAGAGATGGAAATCGCCGTCTTATGCTCTGCTCGATACACGTCGATTAGACTATCTAAGATCATTCGACTACGAGGTTACCCGACACATTTCTGACGACTCCATACTCTTATTACGCTATATATGACCCGCCTATCTGTATTACTCCGTGGAAAATGTACCTACACGGTTCCTATTCCTCATAGTCAAAGACATCAACCTCACCCAATCCATCGCCAACAGCGCGCACACGAGAACCGACCTCCAGAGGACTTCCCTCAAATACCACGAACTCACCAACATCCCCACCCGTCTCGCTTTCCTCCAGACCTAGAAGTTTATACACATTAGCACCCGCGAGGTCCAAAGCCTGACCCTCATCGATCTTGCCCCCGCCGTTCTTATACACGATACCCGCCAGCAAGCCCAAGTCCCTGACAACCCAGTCCTCCTGGAGACCAATGGCCACAGTGACGCCAGCGTCGATAAGGCGGTCCGCCGCCGTGCCGTTGGTGAGCGGCGCGCCGGTGAGAGCCCGTCGCTGATCCCACGACTCGCGGTACGAGAACAAAGGGCTCAGCACGACGCCGACGTCCACGGCCGCAAGCTCGTCGGCGAGGATGAACGATTCGGCGCCGCCGATGATGACGAGCCTGATGGTGCTGTTGTTGCTGCTACTGTTGCCGTCGCCGCTACCGGCCGAGAGGATGGCGTCGTCCACGGCGGCCTTGACCTTGAGCACGGCGGCAATGGTGTCTGCGCTGTGCGCGGTCACAACGAGCGGTAGAGACCCTCCGACGACTTTCTGTAGGAACGCGGTCTCGGAGAACGCGTCGCTGGTGGTATTGGACGCGATGGCGTCGAGGAGCTTGCGTCGCAGCGAGCCGACGGCGTTGGAGATGGAGGTGCTGCCGCTCTTGGAGTGCAGGTCGAGCGTGTAGTGGACGGCGACATCGTCGGCGAACACGGCGCCTTCCTGCAGAGCGTGTTTGGCGCCGGTGCGGAAGCCTACGCTCGTCCCTTGGTGTGTCGCTGTGCCGGAGTACGACGGCGATGAGATTGCGCGTGTGACGCCGTATTTATGCGCATAGTGCAGCTTTTTGGTGTCGAGGGCGAGGCCGTCCACACCACGGCTGAATACGTCTGGGCTTCCGCCGTTGTCGGTGGCATCCTCCGCGTCAATTGCGTTGAGACCGATCAAAGAACCGAATGCAGTGAAGGGCTTGGTGATGTACCCGTCCTCAAGGCTGATCGTTCGGGCACCACCTGCTTGGGCGGTCTGTAATTCTTCAGTACACGCTCCAAGGCAGGTAATCTTTCCATTTGAGATGATAGCTATGAGGTTTCGTGTTTCCCCATTTGTATTAGCAGGCGTTTCTGAGACGAATGACTTCGAAACACCAGTGATGACCAAGTTGGAGATCGAGTGTGAATCTTCCTTTGTGATTTGAACATCTTTAGGGATATCGAAAAGCGACTCGAGCGGTTTATCAAGCTCAATTGGATTCTCATACTGAGCAGTTCCATCAATCCAGACTTGGACAGGGGTAGCACCCACGCTAAGCGGATCACTATCCCAGACCACAATATCGGCGTCGTACCCAGGCTTGACCTTACCAAGGCGCTTTCCAAGTCCCAGTCTCTCTGCCGGGGCCGTTGTCACGGAAGCTAGAGCGGCATGGTACGGCAAACCGTATCCGAAAGCCTTAGCGGCTTCGAACACAACGTGTTGGGCGTTGAGAACAGGGTTGTCGCTCACGTAGATGGGCGTTAATCCGTTTTCGTATAGGATCTTGCCAGCATACTCAGAGCCAATATAGGCCTCAGCCTTGTACCACATGTTATCAGCGAAGAGGGCAGATGCAGGCGGCAAACCACCCCAAGTACGCTTGAGGATTTCCGGGACGAGAAATGTTTGGTGGGCGTGGTGAAATGCTCGGACGGGAAATTTAAACTCGTTCGTGTGATCCACGAAGGCTTCGAGATCCGGTATGGTATAACAATGGGTGTTAACGTGGACTTGCCCGCGCAATACGGCACCTAGAATTTCCCACTCGATTTCTTGAGGTAGGTAACTCTCCATGTTCTCAATGCCCATAGCATCAGCGGCCGCGCACCAATCGTCCTGGGCGGAGACATATTTCGCGGCTTGTTCGAATGCATGTCGGAATTCCCATGACTCTCCTAGCCGACTGAAAGGACCCTGTTCCCCAGCTCTTCCGTATACACGCTTAGCATTCTCACCACACGCCATCTTTATGTATCGCCAGTTGCGGTCAGGATCGGCCAACATGTCATTAGCGGATACCTCATCGCGACCATCTGGCTTGCCAACTGCGTGTTTGATGACAAAAGCTTCGCCGCCAATGTTATTGCCCGACCCAGGCAGTACCAGGCTAGTTGTTACGCCGCCGGACTTGATAACCTCGATTTGATGATCATTAGGATCCAAGCCGTCAATGGAGCGCACATAGGGTGTAATATCGCTGCTCAATTCGTTTGTGTCGTCACTTCCAACAAGACCTGGGATGCTATCTACTCCAGAATGACTATGCATGTCAATAATGCCACTGGTCAGGCGTCTACCCTTGGCATCCCAAACGAGCGTATCAGATGACAAGGTCTTGACGTCGATGTCTCTTTCGACTCTCTTAATAAGGCCGTACTCAATGAAGACGTCACCCTGGGTCCAAGAGTAGCCGATTCCAGCCCGCGAGTCTTGGGCGCTTGTGCCTTCTGCAGGCTCGCCGACCCAGATAGTAGCATTTCTGATCAGCGTAGGCTTGTGTCCGTCGATGTACCGAGCATTGCGATGGCGGCCAGCGCCAATCGGGTCCTCCGGCTTTGATCTAAGTTTCGAGCACACTTCCAAGTCCTCCCGCAACTTGTCAACGGACAATTGCGAGGAATTCGAGTACGGCACTGGGCGAATTTGCCTCCATTGCGCATACACGATGAAAGCGAGAAAGGCAAGCCCTAAGACCCTCAATCCCCTCGATCGCCGCATTGCGCGATGACGCCGCGGCCATTCGGGATGAGCCACGGCGCTGTAAGGCGGCAATTCACTTTTGTTGCGCTCCATTGTGTCTTCTCCCAGATGTATTCGTGCTGGTTCTGGGGGGGGAAGAAGTTAGAAGCATTGCTTGTCGGAGATACAGAGGATATAAAGCACGTTACAGTCAACATATACGTACTTTGGTCTAACTATTTTCGGAAGCTACCCATCGCCCTATTGGATGGCTAGGTGTAGAGGTTGCTACCTAGTACCGAGATAAGTAGAACTCCGAATTGCACCATATTGGTGCTTTATTGGCGGGGTAACAGTGCAGTTGGGGAGTGGCCGGTGTGACAGGTTCGGTGGTACAGTTACAGGGTACGATGAGTGCTTCTACACATAATCAATATGCAGAAAGGTCATCCAGAACAGTTCAATACCACTTTGATCACAGGATGACTAGGAATGTGTGTACGATTACACGAGTTGTAAGAACTTATGACAACTTTGATTTTTGCCCTTGAGACTAATAATACTACCCTTTTGGAGAACATATGACAGTCTTCCAAGAACTAACCCACCGGATACCGCTCCCGGGTCCAGATACGTCAATGTGGATACTGGATGGCGTGCCTGTTGTAATGAGCCTCTATCTAAGACAGTACAGAGATGAACGCCATCATCTTGGCTTAGCAATAATTCACTAACCTAGATCTAACGAGGATCTCCTTTCATAGAATCGCGAGTCAGTTGAGACAAGTTGTTTCTTGTTGCACATATATTGGCAATAGTCTGGTGAAGAAAAAGGAAAAGAACTACATCGAGGGAAAGAAGTCAACCGCTACGTATAAAGGAGGTATTTGCTCTTGTAGTAAGTATTGTGTAAAATTTAGAAGTACGATACATGAATTTGTTTGGATAAATGACAGTGCGGCTGCTTCTCTTTAATGTCTAAGGCTGGAGTCATAATCTGTCTTGAGTTTCGCCAAATGCTGAAAGCTACCTTGAAAGCCTTACTCCACAGGACACACAGTACAATGAACCATCACCCACAGCCCCAAAAGCATGAGAACAAGCTCTAGAGCTCAATCCGAGGGGGTCTAGTATGATCGTGGTAAAATCAATCATATCAGCTCTCGTCGAGGAGGCAGGTCTCAGCCCGGAAGAGATCAAGGATAGTACGGGTTTATCAGAGCTGGGCGTAGACTCTACTCATTCATGGTGGTCGCCTTCATTCACAACCTGAAAGCCTCCACAGGCCAAATGCTCCCTATGTCCATATTCTCATAGGTGTGAACTATGAGAGATGTACGGAAGCGACTAAGTTATCTCAACAATGAGGCGACTCGGGACGTAGACTAGAGCGGACTTACCACCATCACAACTAGTGAAGCAAGCAGCGATATTAGCTACCCCCAAAAGCATAGTTCTGAAGAGAGGCATCTGCCAAGCTTGAGCGTTAGCACTGTAGACCAAATGGCCCGAGAAGCATACTCGACAACATGCTCACTCATCCTCATCACAGGATCAAGTGGGATCAGAAAAAACATGGGATCAAAACCCTAGCTTAGAATATATGGTCACCAAGGACAAGATCAACGTCACAATTTTATATGTTCAACTTCAGAAAAAAAATTTAAAATTTAATAATCGCCTCGATAGTAATAGAGAGCTGTCAAATTCGGACTTAAATATAGCAATTAACAGTCAACCATGATTCTTCCCTTCCCACGACTAACGCAAGATAGCATATTAGTGCTCTTCTGCTCGTCGTCCAGAGCCACACCCTGATGCACGACCTCACCCTTACAGTGTTCAACCATACAGGCCCCGCAATTGCCGGCGAGACAGGACGAGTCGATGTCGAAGCCGGCTTCGTTGAGAATATGAAGGAGGGATTTCTCGGCGGGGACTTGTAGGACCGTTCCCGTTGCTTTGATCTCAACTTCAAACGGATCACCGGTGCCGGTTGCTGCGCCGCCGAATTCTTCGAAGTGCACGTGAGATCGGGGATATCCCAATTGCTTGGTGATATTGCGTGTTTCCTCGATCAGGCCAGTCGGGCCGCAGCAATAGACCATTACATGGGGGTCGACGGTGTCGTCGGGTGAAGGAATGATGCTTCTGACACGTAGTCGTTGTCCCTCTGACTTAGCATACACAGTTGCGTGGGCACTTGGTAGCTGATCTATATATGCAGCATCCGCAAGACTTCTCACAGCGTAGTGGATCTCAAACTGGACACATTGCTTAAGCAGCGTTCGAATCTCGCCGAGAAAAGCGGTAACACCGATCCCACCCAGTATGAAAATATGCTTCTTTGCGTGGAGGTGCTGATCGCTGTCCCCTTTCGTTGCTGACGTGTGACCCTTGACTACTTTCAACTTATCTCCCACCTGCATGTTATCGTGAAGACAAATGGACCCTCCACGTGAATTGTCGTCTCTTGCAATGCCCAGCTCGAAGCGCTTCATGTCACCAGAAACAACAGAGTAAGCCCGCGTGAACTTGGAATCAGGGCCAAACTTGACGCGGACGTGGGGAACGCGATGGAAATGGAGCTCGTCCGGGGTGATATCTTCATCGTCGGCAGCAAAGATGAATTTTTGAACGCGTGAGGTTAGGGCTGTTTTCTCGACGAGCGTGTAAGGGCGCCAAGGCACGGCAACATCACCTTGCAGACGACCGTTCATATCTTCGGCGCCTTGTTCCAGACGCTTCTGGAAAAGCTCGGTGAACTCGCTGCTAAGACCTGGAAGTGTAATAAGTTGTGTCAACGCTTTAGCGTTGTTCCGGTCCGTGTACAAGAAATGCTGTAGGCGAGAGAGCGGCCACGTCGGATTGATACGCTCAATCAATTCCATCTCAGCCCCCTCTTCGACCCAACCTTCTTGGAGCACACGGTATAGCCATCCCGTGCGGCCCGTTGCCTGCACCATGCTAGACATCTTCTTGTGCTCGAAGCGATGGTTTAGCTTGTAGCACGGCTGCCGGGTCATGGTGACCTGAACGATAGCGTCACCCAGCCGGAACTTATCGCCGACGCAGACATTGTTCTCAGAGAGGTGCCGGGTGGAGATGTTCTCGCCAAACGCGCCGACGACGAACTTGCTCTCACAATCAGGCAACTCGGTCGTCCAGCGCTCGTAGTGGCCCGGGTCGTACTGATGGACGGCGTTGTCGGGAGACCGGTGCGGGAGGTATTGATGCTCGTCGCCCGAGAAGCCGAGCTTGGTCAGGCGGACTTTACCCCGTCGGGGCTGTTTGTTGATGGCCGAGGTGATCTTGACACCGGCGAGCGGTCGCACTTTTCCTGTTCTCAAACTTAGCACGGTAACCTTGGGAGGCAACGGCACAAGATCTGACTCGGGAGAGGAGGGGTCCATCGTGAAGTCTGGACTGAATTGCTGCAGAAACTCTGCGTACGCGGAAATATCGGGGGTTAGTAGTATAGTATGCACGTCGCTGCTATGTCGTTGGGGTCGTAGAAGCCTATTTATGTTTTCACTCTCATTGGGGGTCCAAATCGACTGAACAATAAAGGGAAGGGCAAAAGTGGCGTAAACTCTCGCATTGTCCCTAACTCGTTCGGGTCTGGCGACCCACAATATCAATGTGAGATGAGAAGTACATCAAACATTCGGAGTGAATCGCAACTATAATAACGCTTCATCTTCTTGACAGCGCCATTGTCCAGCTTCCGCGGGTAGATGGGTAAGGCACACACTGTCGTACCACCACATTGATCACTCAAGATTATGCCCTTACTTTGCCCCTAACTCTAAATAAAAACGTGAGGAGTAGCAATGGCATCAACTCATAATCATGTTATTAATTCAAAGAATTGCGTCTCATGTATTCTATCGCTGTATGCAAGAATCATCATTGCTTGAGGCGACTGTATTCCATGCCATCTAAATGTCTTCCCGGAACGCCGATGCGACCCGACTAAATCATACCTACCTCAATCCTCGTGCTGCCCGTCCATTCATGTGTCGTCGTCCGTTCAACGTACCAATGTTGGGCGCCAAGCCGTAAGACTGTGATCCTACGGGTTTCTTAGCAGGTAGAGAGTTCAGCGCTTCCCAAATGTCCGCAATGCCTGCCCGGCGAGCAGGAAGCATACTGTACTGTAATGAGTACAAGTTCTTCCGGTGGATGGGCGGGACGAAACGTCCCGTAACGAGGCAGAATAACACACGTGGCGACAGGTAGTGCTTGCGGAGTCGATTGCCCATTTGGAAATATTGATGAAACATGGCGCTGAACTCAAGAGGAACCGGCTACATAGTGTTAGCGACAAGCAAACAATGCCGGCAAGGAGCAGCCCAGACTCGCCTTCAAATGGATGAGCGAGGTGGGGGACGAGACAGATGCCAAGGTTGACGATGAATTAATGTTATGTCTATTGTGGGTATCACGAAGTTCAAAACGAATGCCGCCTAACATCCGTTAATTACTATAATGATAGATGGGAAGAAGCAGAGCATACCTGGAAGACGTCGAGGGTCCTTAGCCCGCAGCATTAAGGCGAACAGTGGGAAATGGTTTAAACAAGACAACATGGTGTCGAACACCGCCTTGAGCAATATGATGACCATACGTGCAAGGGCAAAGTTGAGATAGAATACAATGACGGTCGGTAGCAGAAAAAAGAGGAGGGTAAATAAGATGGTGCCAACGAGCAACTGATCTAAATCGTAGTCACAAGAGTCGACCCGGTTTCTCAAGACGTTGTACTTCTTCCCGCGAAAGAGTTGAAATAAAGAAAGTAGGATGGTTAGCTGCCAATGGAATATCCGGGCCGATGCAAGATAAAACGAGTAGATGTGGAGGGTGAGTGCTGATAATAGATCGGAAAATAAGGCAATGGGCATACTAGCACCGGCAAAGCTAGAAAACCCAATGAACCATATGATCTGCGGGAGCAGAGGCTCCAAGGTCTGAGCACAACTGGACCAATAATCAATGACCCATAAGAACAGGTCACCGAGAAACAAGGCTAATTCGCTGTTGAGTTTCAGCCCAGCTGGCCAACCCATAAGCCACGAGATGCTGCTCTGCAAGGCGGCAATAGTATACGTGCCAAGAAGCATATTAATCATATCAGCCACCCATTCAGCGTTCTCGATGATATACGACCCTAAAGCAATGCCGATTATCACATCGTTTGCCACAAGCCACAAACTGTTGTAGAACCGTATGTATTCGGGATGGCTCGTCGTGACACTATCCCAGTCGTTCTTCCGTCGACGTAGTTTCACATATTGCATAGGCCAATAACAGAATTGCAGGAGGCGAATTTCCACCTGTTGTGCGGTTGCTGAGATGTCCTTAAGTGCGGGCGACGTGGGACGAAGTCGCCATTCGAGGATTAGCAGAAGTGCCTCAGCTGCGAGTCGATGTGCGAGAAGAGTGATTATAAACGCACGTCGAACAACAGGGAAAACATAGATAATAATCATATTCCAGACCCATAACGCTGCTGTGTCTCTCATGGTCGTAGCATGTTCCACAACACGTTCAGATACGCTGAGTGTGCGCTTGGGGCGAGGACCGATAAGAGAGACGTTTTTCTGCAGTAAATGTTCGAGTTCCCAGGCCCAATTAACCTGGTTTACAATTCTTACTAAAGCTTTGTCTTTCGACGACGGAGGATGCCTAACAACCGAATGTTGCTGAATCTTCTCCATCAAATGGCCGATTTTCCGCTTATGCTTCTGCTCTTGTTTCTCGTCTTCAACGTCGGATTCATGAGAACCCGCATACAGCGTCTGGTTCTGGCCGGTTAAAGAGAGGGCAATTGGATTTAGCGAAATGTACTGCATTCGGACCGGGTTGGGTCGGTCGAATAAGATTGTCTGAATGGTTGAGGCTTTCGTGCAAGTGACTCGTAGAAGCGGTTCTGAAAAGGAGGTGGTCGCTTGCACCCACGAGGGGTCAGGTACACTGTCAGGTCCAGCATTTATCAAGCCGAGGACGTGCATGGATGCTTGGCCACAGAGTTCAAATAACCGGGCAACGGAATGTCGGGCATTCCGCAACAAAATGCCCGTTTTGAGCGCATTCTCGACACTTTTTGGCTACAAGATATGAGTTACGAACACGTGGTAACAATTAAAAAAAGGAAAAAGGCCGGATATATGCTCACATCCACATAATCTAAGACAGCCACAACGACAACATCTAAGTCGGAGTTCCTCCAGCCAACCAGAACACCAGGTACATTAGCAGTTACGATGTCACTGGGCCAGAACACTCGCATCAGCCCATCGTGCTCTGGCATATCCAGATGGCGTCAGAACACCTCCGATTAGAAAGAGCCTCTACGCCTAAGCTGTTCCCGAGCGGAGACACCTCGGCTAGGTGATCTTGGGTGCTGTTTGTCTGTGTTAGCCTGAACATGAGGGGAAAATAGCACGCAGTGGGAGGTAGAAACGGACCAAGTTAGCCTCAATACGAGCGATATGTTGCACCGGAACGAAGAGAAGCAGAAACGCAAGGCTCAAGAAGGCGAAACCCAGAGCGATGCGAGACTAAAGCACATAGACGGTCAGGTGGCTGGTTGGCGGAAAATAGAGGGAAGGCAAGGCAGGATATGGGGTTGTGCTCACTATGACGCCGTTATTCCAGGCAAAGACGGCTAGCTCATATAGCCGAGTGACCAGATCCCATCGAGCAGTTATGTAGCCAGCTACAAAGATGGCGAGGGTCAAGATGGAAAAGGGGTGCATAAAGGACGAGCGACGAGACGAGGGAAAGGAGCGGTTATTGTCGACCGAGTAGCATCCCTGGAGCAAGACGATAACGGCGACGGCGACGATGACGATGACGATGACGATGACGATGACGATGACGATGATAGACCGTTCGCTAGAGACCAAAGAGCTAGGGAGAGCCTGGTTCTGGAGACAACGACTCTCGCGACCAACCTCGCGAGAATGGATACCCGGCTCGATGGTGCGGTGCGCAAGGCTCGTGATAGACGACGATATGTGCGAACAGAGGACGTGGTCGGTGGATTTCCCCTCTCTTTTGCTCCTCGGGCCGAATGCAATGCCCTACGTCGATTGCGTACTAACGAGCGTCGGTGGGTGGTGCGAGGTGGTAGATGGTGTGGCCGAGACGTGTGTCGTGTGCTGGAGTACGTAGGTGTTAGTATGGCAAGCCTCTAAGGGGGTCAATTGCGGCGTCGCATTGGCGCAGCTTGATGGTAGTGGTGTAGCTGTCGCAAGAGAGGCAAGCAACCCACCTAGGTACATACCTAATTGTGCATATATGGGGCACTTGGCATGGTGTGCAGGTCAGTGATAACAATAGATAAAAGGGAGTACCTGCCTATTGGTGCTTAGGTAGGCTTAGGTCGGGTTGTTTAGACTCCACTGAGAGCAACTGCTCAAAACCGTCCAATCGCCCCTGGACAGAGCCGCCTAGTTCGCGCGGCTCTACCCGAGGAAACACGCATATTTGAACAGCTATCCATCATCAAATGTAAAACAAGACAGGCGAAAGAAGTCGATAACAGCAGCATACTGTTAGGAGATAAATATACAATCTGAATGGGCAACTTTATACGGTGTTCAAGTAGTTACCTTAGTACCTAGGTAATACAGGTAACACGGATAAGCGTAGTTCTAGGAGAGTCGACACGAGCATAATCGCTTCACCTATTCCTATAAAGTAATTCCCTAAGAATAGGTCACCACTCCGAGATTTCGATCCGGCCGAAAGTTGCGAGAATCCGCCAGTGATGTCGCACGTGCAGGTATTCAGGCCAACTGGTTCGATGTAGGTAAGAAGTGGATGTTGGTGGCCACAACAGATAAGAGCAGGTGAGAGAGGAGAGAGTATCTAGAGAGGAGGGAGGAAGAGAAATGAGAGCAATGGGAATATATTTCGAAGGAGCTGAGATGCTATACCACTCACTACCTACACCATGTCTCGTTGAGGCAGCCTGCTGACCACTTAAGTCCTGTACTACCACCCCAGTCTTTGGATTCCGCTCCTTCGCCAAGACGTTAGAGCAAGTAATTGACCATTTGTTCCAACCAAAGTTCGTCACTGTCGCCTCTTCAAGGCCGCCTTAATTATTTTTACGGAAGGCTGCCCAAGGTTTCAACCAATCCGAATAGACCAACGTCAGCAAAGCATACCAGGCAGGCCGGGGTTTCTTTAATTGCTACAGTAGTGTAGTATAGCCCCGTTACCATTGTGGAGAAGGGTGATTATTTCTCTTGTCTAGTGTAGCTGACCAGCTCAGAAATCGGATGCTCGGCACCGTGTTCGTGAATACGAGCACTTTCACTTCCGCTTCATATGTATCGCGTCGTTCTCTTTGTTGTCCTCGCGTGCCTCAGCCAAGAGCTTGTCTATACCTCGCTCCTCTAGTGCGATCTTTGAGATAAATATTGTGTCAGATATGTGTACAAGTGTAGGGTGGGACGAGGCCATCGTGGCAACAAGAACAACCCACCTTTAAGCACTTCTGGTAGTTCTCAAAGTGTTTAGAGCACTCGTTGCTATCTGCCTTCCCATTACCCCGAAGGTATTCTGTATTTGGCTTCAGTAGATGGTTGCATCAATATGTAAAGGACAGGCGTACTCTCACTATACCACTTAAGGAAGCAAGTGTCGTACCGTCTAGATAGAATGATGTTAGCTTGCGAGTTCTTGGAAGCGTAACTCGCCTCGTCAGAATCTCTCACTCTTTGACCTCGTTACATTCAGGTGCAAGGGAAGCGGACATGGCGATAAACCAGCTCGAGTATTGTTCGGTGGACTAGAACAAGTACGATAAGTTATATGTTGAAAGTGTTTAAAAAAAACTTAGGAAAAGCCAATCCATATAGATAGGTATTAAGATGCAGATGCTCGATGTTAAGTAGATGCAGGTTTTAGGTTTTCTTACTTTTGGTACATGTGACCGATTAGGCCTAGCGCAAGATCTACCTCTGCTTATGATAGGCTCAGTGCAAGATCAGGCATCTGACTAAGGTCCCGATTTATATGCTACTGTTGGATTCTAAAGTGGTATTGATGTTGTATAAGTGATGGAGGCTAGTTACTAGGCAACTACTGTGAGGGTTAATCTTATATACTGTACGACATACCTACCTACTGTACACACGGCTAAATCTTCCTTACGATGAGCACTGCTGAGGGTAAAACCAGACCTTCAATGTCACAAAAATCCTTTTATTTCAACTATTCGTAGTAGCTTTAATCAAGTAATCTTCTATATTCGCAAACCGTAGTCGACATGTAATACATTAAGAAACAAAAGAGTAGTCTATATATCTTTATTTTGGAGTTCTAAGGAGAAGAATCAGCAAGCCGAGTGCTCAAGCTGTACAAGAGGATTTCTCTCACATGTAGAATTTTTTCTATTCTAAATTAACAGGTGTTCTATTTCTCAGCTGTAGTCTTGACTGCAGTAGCGAGGCGAGAAAATTCTTTAACTCAAGCGTAGCAAAATATTTCTTTTAAAAAAAACATGTGCAAGCAGGAAATAATTTACATTCTAAGTCTCGTACCGTAGTAAAAAGCACTGCGCAGGTTTAAATCCTGCAGCTCTTACTAAATGTTAGCTTCTAAAGCAGTATTAATGTTGTTGTAGAAGTAATAAAGACTGGTGACTAGTAGTCACTATAAGGTGTAATATTACACACCGTCCCTTGTACCTTAGTTTCCATAC
This sequence comes from Xylaria sp. FL1042, assembly GCA_022495085.1. Taxonomy (NCBI): domain Eukaryota; kingdom Fungi; phylum Ascomycota; class Sordariomycetes; order Xylariales; family Xylariaceae; genus Xylaria; species Xylaria sp. FL1042. Next base: position 330,726 of record MU380152.1, read on the forward strand.
TAATACCGCACCGATATTTCCCTACAGTTAAACCTAAAATCTAGGACTAACAAATACGTTGAGATAAGACGGTATAATCGGTCACTTATATAAGTGTTGCTACCTAATCTTTCTTTCTCCTTTCTAACGTTAATTTACCTCGTCATCATCATAAAGGATCAGCGAAAATTCCTCGTATGCTCCTTTCTTTTATAGTTATTCATCACAATCATCTCTTTTTCTACCTTTCTAGCACACTACAACCTCCACTACTACCTGTGGTATCTTCCGACTATTTACGAAACAAGGTAATTGAACACTAAGGTACCTCATCATCTATGCAGCACACCGTCTAACCATCTACTCTCCTCGAACTCTAGAAAAGCCTCAGCCGACTAATACTTATAAAAATCGGGAGGCTGGTAGACTACGGTGGTTGGTACATCCGACCCACACACATCCACTATATATATAAAGGTACCATCCTACCATACTATACCTAGACTTAGTTTTTTAATATAATAAAAAATATTACATATTAACTTTATATTCCAACTAATTATAAGCCCGAAAGCTTATAACTTTATAAATAAAATATTATTAATTATTATTATATTAATTACTTTTTTTTATTTTATTTTTTATAATATTAAAAAGCTGCTGCTTTTTTTATTAAACTAAAATAATAAAAAATAATAAAAATATGCTAATAAAAGCGCTATATTTAAATAGTAGCTACTTTATTATATATTTTAATATAGTATTTATTATTAATATAATATTAATTATTTTAATAAAAATAAAAATAATTATATTTTTTTTATTTATTTAATTATATACGAAAACTTTTTATTACTATTATTAAAAATATTATTAAATTTTAAATTAAAAATTATATTAAAATAATTTAAACGTTTTTTTTTATTTTTATTTAAAAAAGCATAAATTAATAAAAGATTTTAAATATATATTATCGATTTTGTTTTTTTAATAATAAAAAATTAAATAAAAAAACAAATTTAAAATGCTTTTAATTTTTCGAATTAAGCTTAACTTATATTTAAATGCTAAATTAAAATTGTTTATAAAAGCTTAAAAATTTATATTAAAATATAACTTTAAAACTTAACTATTTATTTTATTAATTTATTATTACTTTTTTAATAAAAAAAACTTTTTATATTTTATTTAAAAACTTAAAAATAAATAATAAATTTAACTTTTTTATAAAAACTTTTTAAATTATAATTATTATTTTAAATTATTTGTTGTAAAAAAAACAGGCTATTATAGGTTAAACCAACAGGCTTAACTAAAATAAAGGGGGTTTTTATATAAGCAGGGAAAAAAAAAAAACTCTTTAACCGGTTATATAATATAATAATCTAGTTAATTTAATAGATTTTATTAATTTACCTTAGATTATATAAATTATATAAATTATATAAATTATATAAATTGTAGAAATTATATATAATAAAAAAGGAAAATATTATATTTATATAATAATATATTTTTTATATTTAATTACTTGCTTAGTTTAATTTTTTAATTATTAATTTATTTTTATATTAATATATTTATTAATTAATTATTATTTATATTGCCTTTTTTATTAAATAATAGTAAAAGTATTAAAAAACTTTTTTTATAAACAACTGCTAACTAGTTTTATTATTACTTTTAAATTAAGAACTTTATATACCGCTTATATTTTAATGTGGATATATAACAAGTTTATAATATTTTAATAGCTTTTTAATTAATAAGACTTAATATTTAAAAATAAATATTAGTATAAAGAGTTAAGTAATAGTTAGTTTATAAAATAAGCTTTTAAAGGTATATTAAAAAAATATTTAAATAATAAAAAAGATTATAAGTATTATATAAATATTTTTTATTTAATAATTAATAAACTAAATATAAGTTATATTATTAAAAATAAAAAGTTAAAAATTAAATTTAAAGATTTTAAAAATATTTAAAACTAGTAATATATTAAAATAATAAATTTTAATATTTTTTCTAGCTACTTTAGTTAAAAAAAAGGTAATAAAAAAAAAAAATTAAGTAGTAGTAAAAAAAAAGCTATAATAACTTTAATTTTAGCATAAAAAACTAAACTAATATAAATATTAGTTATTATAGTTAAAATAGCAGCATTTATTATTATAATTTTAAAGTTAATTGTTTAATAAGTAATAATAATAAAAGTTAAAACAGTAGTAATAATTACTGCTATAATATTAAGCTAAAATATTAAGCAAGCATTTATATTATAATTAACTTTTATACTTTTATTAGTAAAACTAATATTTATTATTATTATTATATTTAAAATAATAATTTAAGATAAAAAACTTAACTTTTTATTATTATTATTATTTTTATTATTAAAATTATTTATAATGTTAAAATTATTAAATATTAAAGGCTTTAAGTTTATTATTTTTAAACCTTATAATGGATTTATAAATATAAAGGCTTTTTTAATTTATATTAAATTTTATTTAAAATAGCATTTTGCTTTTATTATAAAAAAAGATTAAAAGATAATAATTATGTTATAATTTTTGTTAAAAAAAGTATTTAAATAGTTTTAATTTATTTTAAAAGATTTTTTAAAAGCTAATAAAATATTAAACTTTAAATTAAAAACTAAAACAATTTTTATAAATTATATCGAGTTTAAAAATTAAATAAAAATATTATTTAAAGATATTTAAAAAGTAAAGCATATAAAAAAAGCGCTTTATTGCTTAAAATAAATAAAAGCAGCAGCTAATTATATTATAAAATTTAAACAATTAATAATAATTTTTAAATTGCTTAAGTTTACATTATTTTATTTATTTTATAATAAACTTAAATCTTAAGTTTAAAATAAACTATATAAAATAAATAAGCTAATAAAGATTAATATATATATTAATATAGTTATTATAATTAATTAACAATTATTTAACTAGTATTTTAAAACTAAAGGGATTAAAAAAAATAAAAAAAATAATATTTAAAAAAGTATTAAGTAAAAGTTTAAATAAATTAATAAAGTTTAAAAGTAATAACTATAAAATATATTTAATATTAAATATTATAACTGCGAAAAAAAAAAATATTTTTAAAGTTAATATTAATTTAAAAAAAAAAATAAAAAAAAAAACTATAAAAAAAAGAAAATCTTTTAATTAAAAAAAAAGATATAAGTTATAAAGGTTTAAAATAATAAAAAATAAAAAAGCGATTTAAAAAAAACTTTTTTAAAACAAAAATATAAAATTATTATTTTAAGTTAAAATAAAAATATTATATTAAGTAAATTAAAATGCTTAGTTTATTAAAGTTAAAATAAAAAAATATATAAATATTATTTAAAAGTTTTATAATTATTAAATTAAATTATAAAAAAATATATTTATTATATAAATAAAAAAAGTTATTAAATATATAACTTTATTAAATAGTTAAACTAAGATTAGCCGACAATAAAAAATAATAAGTTAATATAGCTAGCGGACTTATAAGACTAAAAAGATTTTAAACTAATAAAAGCTAAAATATAGCTTAAAAAAAAGTCTTGCTTAAAAAAAAAAAACTATAATTATAAATAATATAATTATTAAACTAATTATAAACTAATA